>JAOXOE010000765.1:14859194-14871469 GCA_028565055.1 Phoeniculus purpureus | reverse complement strand
GTGGCCCAGCTTGTGCTCAGGCCCACAACTGCAGCACTGAGGCTGGTTCCACCAGGTCTGGAACCCCATCAGAACCTTAACAGGGATGGGGAGCTTATCCCACCCTCTCTTTAGGGCTCAGTGCTCCCTCTCTACCGTAGGGCTCTACTGTCCAAAGGAGCTTCACTACCCACGACTTCCCATTCTGGGAGTCGCTTCTAGGGAGAAACTCTGAACACTCACCTCAACAACGGCCAATGATTACTACACCCGGAGTTACCTGGGCAGCAGAGGGAACAACCCACACAGGGTTCTGTTCACCCGGCACAGAAGGTGCCTCCGGAAAAAGAGGTGGCAAAAACGAACGGAGCCCGCAGGACTCGAGGTGTTTCCGAGCGTCTTTTCCACGCCCGGCAACAGGAAGGCCGCTCTCCGTGCCCCGAACCCGCTGGGTTCGACCCCTCTGCGGTCCCCGCCGCGGGTGGCGCTGAGGCGGGTGAGAGCAGCGCAGCCCTCCACACACCCGCACCCCCAGGGACCTCTGAGCGCTGCTCAGGACCTGCGGAGGGCCCAGCCGCGCCCGCACGGGCAGGCCCCGCACCCCCGACGTCGAACCCCCCCACCCTCCGCGGGGAGGCGGCCCGGCCCCACCTCCCAGAACCCGCACCGGGAGCGGCAGAGGCGGCTGCCGGGACCCTTCCCAGCTCGCGGCCCGGCACCGGCGAGAAGCCGCGCGCAGCTGCCCCGGCGCCGATTTCGCCCCAGCCACACCCCGAGAAGCCCCCAGCCGCGAGGTGGGGGGCGAAACGCGTTCTGCCACGGGCGCGAAGCCTGCCCAGCCCCGGCGGCCCTCACCGGCCCGGAGCAGTAGTAACGCCCGCCAAGTAACTCTCTAAGCAGCCCGGCCACTGCGACCCCGGTTCGCGCTCAACGAGGACGCTCCAGCCCGCCCCTCCCGGCCCCCGGGGTACCTAGACCCGCCCCTGGAGAGTCCGCCCCTTCCCTTCACTTGAGACACGGCTCCGCCGCTCTGCCCCGGCTTGGAGCCCCTCCAGCGGCGTCGGAATGGGGCCAGAAGCGGGCACGCAGAGGGTTATTGGACGGGCCGGAACACGGTGTGTTTCAGCCCCTCGGAGAAGTTACACAGGAAGAAGCGGGAGGCTCCCCGCCCCGAATAAGGGGCCTTCGCAATCTGAAGTGCTCCAGTCGCCTGAAATCAGTATCGTGAGCTGCAGTACCGAAGCGTGGCCACGGGGTGGCAGCACCAAGCGCGGGCACCCGGGCAAACACCGCGAAAACAACCCGGAGAGGCCCAACCCGGCCACACAGCCCCGACCCACCACCACCAACCCGGCACACCCGGACTAACAACACAAACAGCAAAGCCACCATTTTTGCAAAAACAACCCAAACAGACCCAACCCAGCTAGACACCACCGAACCACCACCCCACCCAACCCCTGCCACACAGCCTCCCATAAGAAGTCCAGCTAAAAACAACAAAAACATCAAACCAGTAAACCAAAGAAAACAAAAAAGCAACCCAAACCAACCTCATCAGAGCCTGGACAAACGCAGTTAAGCAGTGCTCGCTGCCCTACATGTGGAGCACCCACCGGAGACAGAAATAGGAGCCTCTAAACAACTAGTGAGCTCTTACATCCAGTACCCTAACACGCAGCAGGCAAACGTGAGCCAGGGGCATCAACCACCCATCATGAGACCCTTACAGCACCACGTTGGGTTGAACGTATTCATTTGTCTTGGGAAGACAATACTTAGTCAACACAGAAGTCCTTACAAAAAGGACAATCAAGGAACCATTTTTAAGTGTTGTTTTCCTTTTGTCCTGCCTGGATTCAAACCACAAGAATTACTATTCCTGAGGGAGCACATTCCTAGACAGTCCATAACTGGCTCGGGATCACCTTCAAGGTCAAAGAAAAGGTAGATGCTCAAATGTGCATTGTCTGAACTTAGAGGCAGGAGCCCTTCTACGTTGGTTAGTCAAATTTACACAACACCTTACAACAGAAACCGGGATTATAGAAACACCTAGACCAAGTCGCAAGTGTTGAAAAAAGAAAAAAATACGCAAGGAAAAGCGTCCAAACAACGTGAACTCAGATGCACCCAAACGTACAGATTAAGAGAGAATAAAAGCACTTTTGTCCTACCTATCCCCATGGGAGGTGGATGGGCATCCCATACTCCAATGTGCAGTGAAGGGTACTGTTGCTTTGTGCCCTTCCCAGATATTGGCAGCAGTACTCCTTGAAACAAGAACCTAGATGTGCAGAGTTTACACAGTGCCTCAGAGAGCACTCCTGGTTCATCTGGCTGTTGCCAACTGACAGCAGCAGGAATGAACCACAAAGAATAGTGTCAGAAAAGCAATGAACTTCTAGATGTAAGCTGTGCTTTCCATGTTATGTTCCACAAGCACATGTTCCAGCATTTGTCTCCAGGCACCCTGAACTAGAACACAAAAGAGCTTCCTACTCCTTGGGAGTTCAGGAAAGAACTGGGAATGAGGAGGAGATAAAAAACATAACAGAAAGGGGGGGGGGGGGCAGGTGAAAACCCAACAACCTGGCCCAAAAAGACATCGAACAGGAGATATCTCCTCTTGCAACAGAAAAGCAAAGGAATCAAAACTGCATAACCTGTCACGATTTGACCTGACAAGACTAAACCGACATTTACGGGGTCACTGACACTCTATTGACACGGGTATTTCCTAGTAAGAGCACCCAGACTGTTTTTGTTTCTGAACACAAGATGGCAGCAGACAAACACCAAAGTCTACAGCCTGTTAGCGCCCACCGAGAAAACCCCGTAGCTGGGCTACACCAGTGTGGCACAGGCTGCTCTCTCTAAAGCTGAGGAATTATCCAAGTCTGTAAAGCCTGCACAAAGGAACTCCGAGCATAATCCTTTCATCTACTGCCACTGGGCTATTCCTGCCTACAAAAGCAATCGTAAGGAAAGCACAAAATCCCTGTCACTGCGTGTCCTGCCAGTCACTGCACTCAGGTCACTAGCCTTTCGAGTTCACTGAGATGGCCCACAATAGAATAGAATGACCTGCTGCCTTCTGTCTTGGAATCACAGACTGGTAGGGGTTAGAAGGGACCTCTGGCCCAATACCCTTGTTCACTGCAAGCAGGTTGCCCCAGGATCCCATCCGGGCACGTTTGGAATCTCTCTGGAGGAAACAACTCCACATCATCTCTGGGAAACACATTCCAGTGCTCCACCCCCCCTCAATGTGAAGAGTTTTTCCTTATGTTTTGTTTCTCCTTATGTTTTGGTAAAAATCACAACAGTTCCTACTAGAACAGGCATTAAAATCAGCCCATAAAACCCCTCTGGAACAACTTTTTTTCTGCCCAGTATTCCTGCTTCAGAAAAGAAAGTGTGTTCCCCATTTCTGAGTATGCATTTATATCCTGTCAAATTCTGTCTAAAACAAAGAACACCCGGTGGGTGAAGAAACATAAGAGCAAAATGACAGAATGAGTAGCAAGCCAGCTGGAAGTGGCACTCAGTTTTCAGTACTTCTTCTAACTTACTTATTCTGTGTAGTGTCACTTCTCTTCTGGGGCTGATGGCTGTTTAAAAAACTGATTTTTAATCTTTTTAATTTATATTTTATAAACACATCCACCTTCTTTGACGATTACAGGCAAAGCCTTAGCTGTGCTGACTAACTTCCAGTATCATAGCTCCGTCATCTAAGTGGCTTGATGCCAGACTGAGACCTGTGCAATGGGCAAGTAAGTTATCAGAATGTCCAGTATCACTCCCAACACATCTCAGCAATCAGACAGATTCCAAACACATTGCACAAACAGTTGTTGAATGACTGGGGCACAGGACACAGACAGTACAGGATCCTCATGGGAAATGTTTGGACCTTGAGACCAAGGAACAGCATGAGACTATTCAATGACATCTTTGGTGAGTGAAACTCAAGCTGGCAACAACTATGCTGTGAAAAAGGAAGTCCTGTGCCAAGAAAGTGCAAGTCTGATGACAGGGAATAAATCTGAGACAGATCCTCCTCAAGTGACAAAGGTTTTGTCACTGAGGACACCACTGGGATGCTATAAGGGGGACAGCAGTGACATGCAACGTGACTATCAGGAATATGACAACCTGAGATTGTGACTTGCCAGCTAAGCACAGAGAACAGTAACTGAGGAGCAGTTTGTTAGGGAAGCTACAGTAGTCCGTACTTGTGTGCACAAAAACAGGTGGGGACAAAGGGGAGAGTTTCTGGAAAACAAGCATAATTAAAAAAACCCAGAAAAACTGTCAGGGAGACCTTAGTCTTCACCTGCATATTTTGACTAAGGCCCTCCTGAGTTTTTTCGCTTTGAGAGTTTTTACGCTCTGACCGCCAAAGAGAGGACCACAAGTGCGAAATGACTAACGCACGTCTTTGCAGGGAAGAGAACGCAGAATCACTAGGAACTACAAGAACTTTTACAAATAGAAGGACCTTGTACAGGATGCCCACCTTCCATCACCAGCCATGTGCAGTCAGGATGCTGACACTTACAACTGAAAAAAAACCAGGATAGTTTAACCTAAGAACCCCAAAGCCCCAGCAAATGTTGAAGAGCATGTGGTTTGGAGCAATATACAAACCCTTGTATTTCCCCAAGTAAAACCCAGAATGGCACCCACAACAACATTTCAACGTCCTTGCAAGAGCAACAAAACAGAGATACTACTGCAACAGGGCACGGTTTTAGAAAAAGCAATTAACAGATGTCTTAATTTTTAAATAAAGAAAAAGTAGTGGCGCTGCTAGAAAATGATTTAGCACCTCAGCAATTGTGCCTGTTGAGAAAGGCAAAGAGTATTTGGACGCAGGGCAAGGACAACATCCCCAAAAAGTGGAGGTGACATTGAAATGCAGAAGACAGACGCTGTCGCAAAGAGCCACATTAAAACACAATGTGACAGGTCAGAAATACAGCCTGAGGAGAACAACTTGCAGACAGGAAGGGAACGATGACTCCTTTCTCAGTCATACCAAGGACCGTAAGAGCTCACAGTGCCAACTGATGGTCAAAATACGAGGGCACCAAAAGTGAATTTGGCACCCATTTTGTTTTGGAGAAACTCAGAAGCGCTCTGTGCCAAAGATTTCCTTTACAGGAGCTGTGTTATAGAGTATTTTAAACTCAGTGTCTGTAGGAGAGACTACAAAAGAGATTAAGCCATTAAAATCCATAAGGCAGTAGTGTCTCTTCAGATGCTTGACTTGAGAATGAAATAGAAATCATCAAGGCCGTAGTATTCTACCTTAGTACCGCAGGGCTGGACGGTACCGCGGACAACATGAGTTTTTATACAGGTTTCAGAAAACTGCAGGATTATAAACCCTATGTCCACGCCAGACATGCTAGTAGAGGCACACCAGTAACAGTTGGCTAGCAGAACCACTGGATACACACATAAGTAGTGAACATCAGTGAAACACGGTGCCGTTTTTGTAAAGGAGCTTCGCATCCATGAGTCAGTGAGTTCTGTGCTTCAATGGAGCCACACTTCTTAAAAAAAAGATCATTGTCATCATGATTATGACCCCAGAGGTCTCTGGCCTGTTACAGCAACAGCTGTACTAACACCTCGGGCGGCCTGTTTTTCACCCACGGAATTCCCTCATCCTCAAGGCAAAACAGTATTCTGTGTGGACAGCTTCTGTAAAGCTCAGTCTGCTTAAAACTTTGCAAGAGGCTGAAGGCATTCCTCACCTTTTGAAGATCAAAATTCGACTCCCTGTTTCTCCAACTCTGATGTGTGCTAGTTTGTTTGTGATCAAGAGTTCTACTGTTACAGGGGAAGCTCACTATCACAGTAGTTGGGATAACAGAAATCAGGCCAACCTTACAGAGGACGCTGGCTAGCAGAATTGTTAGCTAGTGGTATTTTTACTCACTGTATCAGTGTGCCTGGAGATATAAAATAGTAGTATGAAAAGCTCACAGACCAGACAGATCAGCACATATGCTTATGAAAACAAGTTCAAGAGACATGCTTTAGCAATGGTTTTTGTAGTTAAGGAAGTGAAATGTGCACCCTGAAAATCCTTCAGCCATCATTTTCATCATGCTGGTGCCAAATATTATCAGAGATTGAAGCCTGCCAACTGATAGGTAGCATCTATGTATAAGCATCAGCCTCTGGTAGTTAATAGGAGAGGATTTTATTAATCAAGTGCTGGCCATAAATTATTACATTCTATCAGTCAAGGCTGGATTTTTTAAGCATCATTTTTGTTATAGCAGAATTGCCTAACTAAAGTTCTTGTCTTTTTGCTATAGTTCCTGTTTCATCCAGAGTCTAAACTCACTGTAAAACATGTAACTTTCCTTCTAGGACTAATTAGTACTTCTTAGAGCCACAATCAGGTAACACACACAGGAAAACAGGTTAAGTTCAGCCAGAAAACACACAGCCAATTATCTCGACTCAGGTATCTTGAGAATTATGGTCTACTGGTCCACAAGCAGAAACATTTCGAAAGCAACAGCCACTTACCCCAAAAAGTAAACAAACAGGCCGGCCCCGATTAACACTTTGCTTTAGAGCAAAGACTTTCTTCAGAGGCCAGTACCCAACCACTCCACACAGCTGTAGTCCAAGTACACAGCAGGTGGATGTGCTTGGAGGCAACTACTTCCACAAGCCCCCTTCAGTCCCCAGCTACGAGTGGACAGTCTACAGGTTACTTGGGATCTTGTTCAGATGCACAGCATCAGTCCTCCGTGGTCCAGGCCTGCTGCATTAGAAGTCCCCGAGGAAAGAAAAGCCTATAATCACACTTCTTATCGCCAAAGTCTCTGTCTGCAGCTCGCTGTTCTCCTTGTTAAGTCCCCTAGGTCCAGTCAGTTCCCACGCCCCACTCGGTAGAAGCAACTCACACTCGCAACGGCTCCAGCAGCTGTAGTTCACCCATTTCACGCGGACTGCCCAGGCCCGACTCAGCACAAGGCAACAGGCACTGCCGCGCCGCAGGGCGCGGGCCCTGAGCAGGCCCCGGGTCGGCTTTGACCCCCTCGCTTCTGAAGCGGAAGGAAAACGAGACCGCGTTTCTGTGCACTTAGAGCCCAAACGGACCCTGGGCAAGGACCAGCCTCCCTTCCCCAGGGGAGGGGCAACTCACTGGCAAGCCCCACAGCAAAAGGCCCGGGTGGAGCAGGGCACCGGTCTCTGCAGGGCTCCCTCGGCTAAGCCGCCTCCTCCCTGCTCGGCAGGGCGGGGAACTCGAAGAGCGAATCGGGCCCTGTCGGAAGAACCGCAGCAGCGCCGGCGGTGGGGGACGCTCCAGGCTTCCCCGCCCTCCGGGGGGCCTTGGGAGCAGCTGCCCAAACGGCCCCGGTCCGGCTCTTCGCCCGGAGGCGTCAGCGGCGCAGCCAGCGCAGCCGCAGCGCGAGGCTCCCCGCGAAGGGGGCGGTGGGTCCGCGGCGTAACAAGGAAGGGCCTTTTTTGGGCCGCGGAAGCGCCACAAAAGGAGCGGAGGAAGCGCCAAATAAGGCCGGACCGGTTCCGGCCGACGCGGCAACGGCGCTTCCGCTCAGCCGCGGCCCCGCCCGCGGGCGCGCTCCCGGCGCTGGCGCGGAGCCGCGCGCCGTGGCCTGGCAGTGCCCCCACGAGCAGCTAGGCCCGCGCCGGCGGTGACGCGGGGCCGCTCCCGCGCTCCGCAGCTGCGCTCTGGGGCCGCGGACAGATGAGGCTCCATCCCGCCGCGCTTCCCGCACTGTCTGGGTCCCGCACCTGCAGTCCCCTCGGCACAGCCTCCTTGAGAGAGCCCGGCCGGCGAGGAGCCGCAGCAAACGAAAAGGCGCTGCCGAAAGCCCGCAGCCGGTGCTTTCTCAGCCCGGGGGGCTGCTGTCAACAGAGGCCGTGAGGACAGCGGGAGCAAAGGGTCCCGCGCCTCTTCTCCCCTTTGTGACCTAACCCTTTGCAAACCTCGAGTTGGCTGCAGTTTCGACCAAACCCCAAATCTTAAATCGTGAACCCTTTCTAGGAAGTTGCCCCAAAGGGTGTCTGTGTGGAAATGGCCCTGGCTGGAAAGTCTGAGCAGGTCTGTAAGACAGGTTTGGTTCGGTTTGGTTTTTTTCAAAACCGGAGGCTCCACCAGTACTGGGGAACTGCAACACAATGCAGTTCAGGAGAAGGACCACCCCGTTAGCTGGAGGGGAGGTGCTGAGACTTGCAAACAACAAGTGCACTGGTCCTGATCCCTTCCCTGGGAACCTTGCTGCTGACGCTGCTCAGCTGCACTGGTTTTTCAGTCAGAGTTAACACGGAGCCAACAACAACCCTACCAACTTTTCTCCTGTGCCTTTGAACAGCTCTGCGAACTCACTGTCAGCAGCTGGCAGACTGGACCCGGTACTGCAGACGGTCTTGCCTGAGAAACAACAGGCTGGCATTCATTGAGGCCTACAACAGCATCCCAGCTCCTCAAAACCCTAAACCTGAATGATTTGCAGAAAGCCCTCGTGAAAGGACTGACTCCAGAGCCCTCCTCTGTACCAGCATGACCAGTTCTCATGGGTGCAAGCTCATCTGAACTTGCTTTGAAGACAGTTTGCACGCTCCCTGAAAGCTATTCTAAGCCACCACGTGAGAAAGTGCTTTTCTCCTTCAAATGACAGAGCATCTGTGTGAAACACTATTGGGCCCACATGTGTGTCTGCTCTATGTTGCATTGAGGAGGAATTCAAGACAGACTTTGGTTGCACGGGGCCACTTTCCATCGATCAGCCATTTGGACTGAAATGATTGTATTTCCAGCCTAGAACCTGCCCTGTTACCTTGCCTTCCAGTGAGGTTTCTGACTACCCATGGATGCAGAGCTGAGATTCTAAATTTCAGACCTCATTTTCAGCACCGAGAGGATTCATTTTCTTACCCAGATTAACTCACATGCTTTTGGAGAAGCCAGAAAACAGAAACATGGCTACTTCTGAAGACCAAGCGATGCGCCAACACAAGGATGCGTGCGCTCCATCTCTGCCTTTGCAAGCAACTTTTGAGAGCGACTAGTCTCCCCTCCTTTCTCTAGGCACCTATTTGTCCAGGACATGAGCAGCACTTGTTACTTCCCAGCCACTCAAGGAGTCAGGGGTGCTGCAGCACAGCCTTCACGTGAGGCAACTGAAAGGAAGCTGTGGAAGTCGGCATTGTTTGATATTTTATTTATTTTTTTTCTGAAGGGTATTGTACACCAAATATCCCATTGGCAGGAAAGCGCATTCAATGTGTTCAGAAGCCAAACGGTCACTTTCATTTTAACAAACACAAAGTAAAAATAAAACCACGAAATAATGAACTGCATGTTCATAACATACAAAAGTTGCTGCCTACTCAGTAGGTAACTACAACATTCCGACTCCTGAATATATATATTTATATAAATTTACATTTCTGTAACAAAAATAGACTTTGAGGGGTGGGGGGGTGGTTTTTTGCTTACCTTCCATCCCCCAGGGCTTTCTCATGCTCCCCTCCCCACCCGTTCCCTGCTCTCCCTTACATTCTTTTGCTAACATCCCTTTCGCTTTAAGGCAAGATGCGAAGCACCCATTCACACGAACGCATGACATCAGCAAGGCTCCACAACAAGGCACCAAGACTTGGAACTTTAAAAACAAAACTTCTGCCACACGTGAGTGTCTCACCGGGTGATATTTACACAGCATCACTCTAACATGCTCAAACACAGTAAGTGCTGTTCCCGAAGAAGTCTGAAACTTATTACAGCATCGTCATGTCACCGGAATAGAATTAACATTTACAAAGTATGGCCCTGCGAACTCCAAATAATACCATGGGGACAGGCAAAGGTCTTTCACATCAATAGTACCTAAAGGAAAGTGAAACCGTGACACATGTACAGTTTACATCAGCTACACACTCAAAAGTCCTTTCTTCCTAATAAAAGACTATTTTGTACAGGGAAAATTATACTGAACCTATAGCCACAGTCCATGCAAATTAAGTCATTCAACAGAGGTGAAAAACTCAAAGGGCAGCTGAAGTTAAAAGAAAACTTAAACAGCCTCGTAACATATGGTGTTGGGGGAGTAATTGGAGACACTGTGTCTGATAACAGCAACAGGAAAGGCTAATTCTCTTGTTCCAGAAGGTAATCTCAGCAAATCTCAATTGTCCTTGGAGAAAAGGCTGACGTCATGTCTGAAAGTGCCGAGGTCACCTGTGAGCTGAAACTGTTGGCAACCCCAGGAGATGAGAAGGAGGTGGTCATTTGGGTCTGAAAAGTGGCAGTGCCAGAGGGGTAAGTGGTTGCTATAGAAGGGGAAGGGAATGTAGTGTGTACAGGGGAGGGATAGGAAGAGGGAGCAGGGGAGGAGTATGCTGTGCGAACCGGTGAAGGGTAAGTGGTGGCAATGGATGAGGGGTAGGATGTAGTCACAGAAGATGAGTATGCAGGAACCGGAGAAGCAGTTGACACTGGAGCTGCCTTTTCCACCTTCTTGTCCTTCTGCCTAAGGTGGATTTTAGTGTGTCTCTTCCTCTCATCGCTTCTGGCAAACTTTCTGCCACAAATGTCACAGGCAAATGGCTTCTCCCCTGTGTGTGTGCGGATGTGCGTAGTCAAGTGGTCACTCCTGCTGAAGTTCCGCATGCAAATGCGGCACTGAAAAGGTTTCTGTCCCGTGTGGATGCGGATGTGCCGTGTTAGCTCATCAGACCGCGAGAACCTCCGGTCACAGGACTCCACTGGACAGGCATAGGGTCGCTCGTGAGGAGGGGTCTTACTGGGACGGTTTGGGTATTTCCTCATCCTGCTGGGCTTGATTAGCTGGGACTGATAGTTAGTGTTGAGGGTCTTCAGATCTTGAGAGCCAGTCTGAGTCGCAAACGCCTTTATAGTGGACAGCGGCGTGAGGGAGGGCTGTTGCGCTCTGGTCTCGAGGGCTGGGAAGGGTTTCTGATCAGCTGGAACAAGGCTGAGCTCGCCCTGTTGCTGAGGGAACAGGTAATCAGGGATCATTGGCACCTGAAAGTTGGTTTTAGCAGTTGGATAAGCTGGAGGTGGATACTGGATGGGAGCTCCAGAGGGGTTAGGAAGGGACTGGGTCTGTGGTTCAGGGAAAATATCAGAGCTGGAATTGGGAAAAGTTGGTGCAGCTGAATAAATCGGACTGTTCTCACTGGCTTGAACAGAACAGCTCAGAGGGGGACTCTGCGAGGAGGAGGAGGAGGATGATGAAGGCGGCGTAGAGGTTGGAGGTGCATTAGCCATGCCCACCAGCCCGCTGACAAGGCTGAAGAGGGGCTCTGGCCATAAGGTGTTGCTACTGCTGGGTGCTGGTTCCAGGGAGAAGCGCCCCGTGTACGTTATTGGTGGCAGTCGCGTTGTCTGGTTGGGATAGCTGGTTTCTGGAAGGGGTTTCTCGCTGCTCAGGGAGATCTCAGGGAAAGTGTCTAAAAAAAAAAAAAAAAAGAGAGGGACAGCAATTACTTCCAGCAGCCACTGCGGCCGCTGCCAGCGCTTCGCGAGCCATCTCCGCGTAGCGCAGCCCCAGACCTTTGTTTCTGGTTAATTAATAATTGAGCGCAACGTCTTGCGGCGCCGCTGGCGGATCTCCAGCGACAGCGAGCCCGGAGCCGCTGACGCACACAGGAGGATCCCCCTCGGCGCAGCCGCCGGGACTGGGGCAGCCGCTGCAGCACGGAGCCCCCGCAGGCGCCGCTACCCCCGCGGCTGAGCGGGGACCTCCCGCCCGGCCGAGGCGAGCGCTTACCTGCCGTGAGATGCTCGAAGTGCTGCTCCCCCGGCTCCCCGGCGGCGCCGAAGCCCCCGCTCTCGGGCGCCCCGGGCGGGGCGAGGAACTGCGGGCCCCCTCCGCCGAGCAGCATCATCTCCTCCAGCTTGGGGTAGTGGGTGTCCATGGCGGGGGGCGAGTGCGGGAAGGTGCCAAAGGGGTCGGAAACCTGCAGCGCGGGCAGGAGCTGCATCTCCGCCTTGGCCGCGGCCATGAGGGCGCCGGACTCGGGATCTCACGGGTGGTGGCGCTGCCGCCGCGGGTCCGGCGAAAGGGCTGCACCGAGGCGGCCGCCGCCTGCTGCGTCCCCGCGCCCGCGTCCCGGTCGCCCCAGCGCGGCCCGCTGGAAGCGCTCGGCTCGCCCGCCCGCCCGGGACTCCCCCAGCCCTGCCCGCTGGAAGCGCTCGGCTCCCCCCCCTCCCCGCAGCCGCCCCGATATATCGGATCCCACCCGCCGCAGCCCGCCCCCGCCCAGAC
>JAOXOE010000765.1:14797318-14850470 GCA_028565055.1 Phoeniculus purpureus | reverse complement strand
CAAGTTGCACAGGAACACATCCAGGCAGGTTTTAAACATCTCCAGAGAAGGAGACTCCACAACCCCCCTGGGCAGCCTGTTGCAGTGCTCAGTCACCCTCACTGTAAGGAAAGAGGATAAAGGAAAAGAAAGGCATTGATTTACCTTACCAATGAGTGAAGGATTTGGCTATCTTATATTTGGAAATGAAGCCTTTTAGCAAATGGGGAAATGAGTTAATGCTGGTGCAGTGCACTTTGAGCTGGAGGAACATGCTTCAAATTTCCTGTGAGTAGATCTGGTGGAGCCAGTTAGACCACACTCAGTGTAAAAGTAAGGTTTCAGTTTAACTGTGACACCATGATGAGTGATATGATTGCTTTCTGGTTAGATTCTCGTTTTAAGTTAGAGGAAATCCAGTCTGATATTGTCATATTACCGAAGGTTGCATCGTGCAGCTGCTGCTGATAGAAACCTCTCCGGTCTTGTTCGAAGAACTGGGTTGTTACTCCTTTACATTGAAGATGTGGCCAGTTAAGTGAAAGCTGTGTGGTGCTCATCCTCTCCTAAATCCAGGAAGTCAATTAAGCATTGCCTTTTTCCCCACAACTGTGCTTCCCACGCTTTGAAAGCACTACTTGACAAGGACGTATGTGTTGCTGTAACTTTATCGTTGCTTTCAGCTGAACTGACAGAAGAAACAATCATCTCATGAAACAGCTTCAGTACAAGGGCAGATGTAAGTGCCTGAATCTAAGGAGCCCAGGAGATCTTATTTTATAGTGTAACCAGACTGGAGTGGTAGTAGGAGTGATAATAATAAAAAACCTTAATGGCATAATGCAGTGTTAGCAGCTAGACGGTTAGACAGTAGCCTGCAACTTAATGCTTTTGAACTTGAGAAGCAGCCTTCATTAAAATGAGCTCTTCTCTTCAAGCGTGTTTTATGTCAAATTGGAAGCGGTTTCACTGCATGTCTTGGATTTCATCTTCAGAAATTATTTACTTGCACGCAGCAGCACCAAGACTTGTGCAGTGTCTTAGCGTTTTCTTAACCCAGCGAGATACTAATCGTACTTTTGGACCTCGTAATGCAACGTTAATACTGTGGTGATGGCAGTAGTTCATACAACAAGCATGGTTACCACCACTCGTATTTCCTTTGCCTTAGTTTACCCTTTACACTTGGGTGACAAAAACCAACCGTGGTCTTCAGCAACATCACAGTGTTGCCTGTGTTCACCTCAGTTGGGTGTATTCTTCATTTCATTACTGCTAGGGTTCTTTAATTGAGTTGATTTCCCGAGGAACCTCATCACACTACCAGCCTCCACTAGGCTTCCTAGGCACGGATGTTATCACTGAGATTGCAGTTCTGCTATTTTGCTATTTGTTTTGTTGGCAGGGAAGGGGAAAAAAGCCTCAAAAGAGCTGAGTGCCAGCAGTGCTGGCGACTCCTGTTTTATTTATATTTTGTACTGAGCCATCGTGAATGATGAAGTATGTCTGGGACACGGCTGTGGGCGATGCTCTAAGTGTTATACTTGGAAAGGTGCCAGAGTTGCATTGCTACCAATTTTTTACCATTAGCCTTCTGGAAAGAGGGATTCAAAGCCTCATTTTATTCTCCCCTTCACCACTGTCACTTCTACACTAAATTATTGTGAGATCTTTACCAGAGATGGACCTGACAGGATGAGTTGTCGATCCCACAACTTCCTTGGTGTGGCAGGAGCAGAAGAACAAACCCTATAAAACACAGAGCTGACTTCCCTCAAGACTTGAGCAGTGGGGAGTCACAGGCATCCTGTGAGATAACTGAACATCCTTGATTTTGGCTGAAGCTCGTGTGGTGCGATTGCACAAAGCCGTGCAGTCCCAAAGCTCAGTAGAATCCCGTGAGCTTGATTGTGAGGATATGGCAAAAAAGCAGGAGTTGCCTGCTCAGCTGTAGAGGGTAGCAATGTCCCAGGCTGTAATTAGAAGCTATACCTGCTAATGAATTGGTATAATCCCCTGCTGTCTTCAGAGGCTGCTGTGGGATGTTTTTTTCTGCACTTACAGAGAAGGTTGACCTTGCTAAATACTTAGCAATAAAAACATGTTTTCCCTTGCCTGTTTCACAGGCTTTCTCCTGTCTCTGCCAGCAGAGCTCCTCTTTATTAGTCTAATATGTTTACCCAAGTTTAGTTATAGGGAAAGTGGAAAGTTACCAGCCTCCGTATGAGCGCGATACATGCACTGTGTCGTGCTGAGGACGCGCACACGCACACGGAGTTATGAGTTCTTAATGGTCACGCTAGCAGTAAAAATAAATTAAATGTTGTATTTAGGCAAGGAGACATGGTTTCTGTTTTTAAGCCACCAAACTCTTTAAATATTTAATCTTTTCTGTGCCCAGCTAATTTCTTCAATTGCAGTTAGGTAGGCCATAATTAATTTTTGATGAGACACACTAATGCTAATTGGAATAGCTACCACACCGTAATATTTACTTGCAGATTTGTTGTTCAGCTTGTGCAAAGGCTCAACGATGTTGTCACATGTAGCCACAAGGCTGAAGCTGCACCTGAAGTTGTTTGGCACCCAAATATAAGGGTGACTGTGCTGGGTCAGATGAGGGTCCAGCCAGCACCTTTCCTCATCCTGACTGTAATCAATAGCTACTGCTTGAAGAGAAGTATGAGAACAGGGTGAAGGTATAGCAAGACTTCCTATGAGAGAGTCTCCCAGCCTTCACTGATTTGTGGTCTGGGGACATCTCGAGACAGATATGATGGCATCTTAAGGTTTCATATTTTATCTTATTTGTGACATCTAAAGTATACAGTTATTTTGCATAATTCATGCTTTCTATCAGTAAAGGACTGAGACTTCTTCAAAGGAAATACTCTCTTTTTACTGGAAAAATATCTTGTCTGCCTTTTCTGATTAATGAGAACATCTACATGCCTGCTTTTGTGACTTGAAGACTGATCTGATACCACTTGACTATGTTTAGGAATGCACCTGAATATTCAATCCAGTGCTTCAGAAACTGAATGTAAAAATCTGAGGTGGTAGGATAATGGAAGCAATTTGTAGGTTGTCACCATTTACCTGCACACATCTGATCAAAGAAGAGTGCAAGAGAACAAAATCTTAGAACCAAAACTAATTGAAATTGTGGGGTTTCTAGTACATGGAATATTTCTGTTAGTTGAAACCTTGTTTTGTTTCAGATAAGACCAGTGCCAGCTCTTACAGCAGCATGAATGTTAGTTTTTCCTTTATCAGGGATCACAGAATGCTTTGGGTTGGAAGGGGCCTTCAAAGGTAACCTGGTCTGAACTCCTGCAGTGAGCAGAAACAGCTCTATCTAGATCAAGATGCTAAGTCCAGCTTGACCTGGAATATTTCCAGCAATGGGGCTTCTAGCACCTCTCTGGGCATCCTGTGACAGTGCACCACTCTCAGTGTGAAAGATTTCTTTCTTATATCTGATCTAAATCTCCACTTTTTTAGTTCAAAACCATCACCCCTTGTGAGCCGCATGCTGGGCTCTCCATGTTGTCTTTGAGGGAAACCTGTTGCCTTCTAGAACACAGACCACTAAGTCAGTAGTGGCTTACTGAACATGAAGGAATTTCACTAGCAGGAGTTTCACTAGTAGCACTTTACCTTGCTGTACTGCTCACTGGGAATGGTCCCTGAACCTGCCTCCCTCCCTCTCTCTGTGTTTGTGTGATGCAGGTATGAAGGAAGTGAATTACATGCAGGCTGGAGCATCTGCACATTGCTGCTCACAGCAATTCTGGCCACAGGTTTAATTTCTTTATGTTGCTCTATAGCTCTTGTATGAGAGAGATAGGAATGGAGCACTCTCATTGTCTTTCGTCAAGTGGGTTTCCCCTCCATGTCCACACCTCCCATTACTTCCCATCCTCCTGCATTTCCTCACGTTTGTAGTACCCTGCGCTTTCAGCCTGGATGCAGGCATCTGCTTGGGAGCAACATGTTCTAGCTCGCTGCTGCCATCCTTTATTTCCCGTTATGGAGTGAGGGAAGGATTTTTTGTCTTTGCCAAGAGCTGGGAGCGCATGCTTCCACCTGGACTTTTGTGATCCACCCAGCAGTGCAGGAGTCCAGACAATGCAGAAACTCCATGCACAGGCACAGCAGCATGTCAAGGCAATGTGCCAGCTTCTTACTAAAGAGATTTGCTTCCGATGAGTATTGGCAAGCTGTGCTAAGTAAGAGCTTTCAAAAACACATCTTTTCCAACCTAAGACCAGACTTCTGCACTCAGCCTGGTCCTATTATTGTTGCTTCTGCTCCTCAACTCAGCTGATGTTGCAGTTAATGCACAAAAGTGTAGCACTGGTTTTCTTCGTGACTGATTTGCATTAATATTTGCAAAAATGAAAAAGTAATTGTAACTGTGGTCTCCAGAGATAGAAATCCCCTGAAAGCAGTAGAATTAGGCCTTGCAGTTGCCTGAAGATCAAACTACTGCAGCATCAGCCGTTTTGATACCTGTAAGTCATTCAGCAGCTATTTTAGCTGGCAGTCTGATTTTTCATGGTTAGCCTGGAAGAGGACAGGAGCTATGACGGTCCACTTTTGTCCTTCATGGCTGAGTTCCAGAGAGGCAGAAGAAATGCAGGGCAGAGCTTGACGTTTCTGTTGCAGGTGTCTCTTGAGTTGTTCCACTTGAAGAGCCTTTAGGTGCGATGTGACATAAACCACTTACACAAGGTCCGCTGAAGCAATTAGTGCTAAATAAAGTGAATATGATTGTTCTGATCTGTTTGCTACGTGCGCTTTTGGTGAAAATGATATCTATATCTGTATCTCCATAAGATCCTTCCTTTCAGTGAGGACAGTTTTGCATGCTGATTACTGAAATCTTCCCTTTTAGAAGCCCAAAACCTAATGGGTTTTCCAGATAGTTGTAACCTGTTCATGGGTTCGCGGTTTTTTGTGAAGGCGTAATTGGATTTTGTGGTATTCTGCACTGCCACAGGCTTTCTCCTGCATAGGAGACCTCTGAGGAATAAATATGTCTCTTTTTCTTTTCTCTTTGCTCTTATTACGTTTCTAGGTGAAGTTAGAGTATGTTCACAGCTGATGTGTTTGGTTAATGTTAGAAAAAGCATCTTCAAGCCTGGGTTAAGGACACTAGGCAGTGTGTGTATATCAGATGTAAGAAGATCATATCCTTCTCTTTGTTTGGTCCTCACCTACTTTGTGCTGCTCTGCCTGGTCTCACTTCGCAAGCTGTGTTGTCTGAGTGGGGAAAGGATGATCTTTTCTGTTTTCCTGTATGCCAGAGTTCCTCAATGACTATTGAAGTGATATGGGTGAATATTTGAACTTCTCCTTGCTTCCTAAAGGTTTGTGGTTGCTGGCAGCATTCACAGAATCACAGAACATTAGGGATTGGAAGGGACCTCAAAAGATCATCTAGTCCAATCCCCCTGCCACAGCAGGAAATTGCTGTTTTCCATCTCTGTTTTCTCACCTCGATGAGAACCCCACTTCTACGTTCAGTGCCAGGGTCTGACGTCTTGGAAGCTTTGAGCAAATCAAGCAGTGATAATGAACTAGAAGACATGGTGATGCCATGCCACCTCCCAGAAAAGCTCAGGCCCGTTTACCCGTGTCTGAGAATTGCTTTGGAGCTTGAACATTGGAAACCTCGTTACTGCATGTTGGGCTGACAGTTGCTGTTTCCCATTGGCTCTAACGTCCTAATGTGATTGTCGTTCAGGAGCTTTGAATTCCTTGAGTGAGAGCCATTTGAACTGTGCACAGTATCAGACTGAAGTGATGTCTCTGCTTTGAATATGAAAGTCCTGTTATTCTGCAGAAATGCCATAATGAATTAAAATATTCCCTATGGAGAAGCGTATTACTCACTTTATTATTACGGTATTGGGCTGGAATAAAAAGCAGCCAGGCTGGCATTCATTTCCCGGTGTAGGCACAATATTAAAGTATTGTAAAGCAAGAATAGCTTTGCACCACAGTTCTTGAATTCAAAGATTGCCCTCTGAAGGTGCCATGCATGATGGATTGTCACAGACTCTTTGTCCTGCCTTGACATTTCATTCCTATCCAATGTTGTCTTATATTCTGCTCTGAATCTGACAAACAACTGACCCTAGAATTTAATGCCACACCTTCTTCTCTTTCCTGTTTCCGAACAGCATCTTGTGCAGCTGAGGCTCTGAAGTACTGGAGGACACTGCATCTTCCTCAGGGACACAGATAAGGGAGAGCTGGAGCCTCTGGGGAGTTCAGAAAGGAATTGTGGTTGTCTGAGGAACTTACCTTCACACCAATGTTGCTCTGAAGCGAGGTGTGTCCAAGATTCAGGTTTGGTAAGGTATGTAACTCTTCCCCTCTCCTTGTCTTTCTGCTCTCTTCTGCATACCTGCAGATGGGGAAAACAGAAAATTAGCAGGCTTCCTGTTTGTTGCTGTGTGTGTGTCCTGTTCCCTCCATAACTAACTAACTGCTGCTATCCCTGACTTTGGAGAGTATTCAACAGTGAAGTGTTTTTAAAGTCTTGCCTTTGGGGGTTGTATGTTTATATCAAGTGCTTTATTGAACACAAATGCCCCCAGATGGTTGTTTGGCCGTTGGTGATGTAAACTTGGTGATAGGCACCCACATTTTGAAAGTTCCACTTGTGTTTCATCGACGTCTGCAGTTCAGAGGGTCAGAGATGAAAGAAGAAAAAAATGATGCTGGAGTAGCCATTTTGTGGTGCAGCCCTGTGCTGTCCTTTGTGCTGTGTGTGCTCTCGGGTTTTTTGCCCATAATACCGGTTTCTTGTGTAATCGTATGTACTCCTGTCTTGTTTTGTGCTTAGACGTTTTGAATATGTGGAGGTTCTTGTAGCCACACAAACGTTGCCTTGGTTATGCTGTGACTGCAATACGTGGCTCTCTTTTAAGAAACTGAGTGCTAGGACTTAAAGACCGTAGTGTGGCTAAGATTGCTCTATAGAAACATTTCGGGTGATATAGACTGATTCTTTGGCTAGGCCAAGTTATTTCTGTGAAGGCAAAGTCTGTTGATAAACAACACCCACACCCCAACTTTAAAATATTTGTTCCCAGATCTTAATAGAATGGCATCAGATGATGCTACCCTTTGTAACTTAGCACGTGGTATTGACTTCTCTTACATGATTTAACCAGCAATAGAGTCTTGTGGAGCAGAGTACAGCAGCAATATAACACCTGCACTTGGTATTAGTGGAGGCAGAATAAAAAAGCCAAGGCTTTCTTTAAGAGCTCTGGGAAAGCATGAAGCATGTAGGTGAGTGTGCATTGATTCTCCTGCTTTTGATCTGCTTTCACCAGCAGCATCACCTCTGGAAACTGTAGGCTCAAAATCTCACACTTCAGCAGAGCTCTGCTGGTCTGGAGACTGTCTGTTTGCAGCGACTGCAGAAAAGGTTGGTGAGAACAGCTTAAATTAGGTGCTTAACTTTTAAATGTTGAAGGTCAAGAAAGGTCTGTTTCAACCACGGCGTGCGCTGTTAATTTGTACGGGCCTTTCAAGAAAACAACACTTCTGTCAGGGAGGAGAGGTTCCCATCATGAAAACTGCTGCAGTGCTTGCTCTGTTTGCCTGCTCTGGTGGCACCTGCTTTCTGGAAGAGAAGGTTGCTAAGCATCACTCATGCTTTTGTTATCATCTTCACTTCTGTTTATTTCCAAACTCCTGCTCTTGTAATTACAATGCTTAAAGGGAAGGCTGTAGGAGAGGTATCTCATAATCAAGAGCTTCTTGACCCTCACAAAGAGATGTTTTGCACTGTTATGCTGAGGAAATCACAGCAATTTATTTATTTTTCATTTCTGTATGAGATTCAGAGGTAAAAGACCTTCCTCGTAATGACCATGAGTGTATGCAGGGTGCCCCAGGGTATGTGAGGATCCCCACGTGAGCTATTGGTTGCTGGTGTGACTGTGGTGTTGACCTTGCCTTGGACAAGGTGCAGGTTAGTTGAGCTACCCAGGTCCTTTCCACATGAGTTGGTCCCCATCTTGGTCTAAGTTTCATATCCCAAGCTGCAGCATGAGGACTACTCCAGTGCAAACTTGTGTGGGACTTTGCAGAAGCTCAAAGAGCATTTTCCATGCAATTTGGTTTATGAAAAACTATTATTTAGACATTCAGCTCTAGATTGGACTTTGGTTGTATTTTTGCATTTTACTTTGTGACCACCAGATCTAAAAACAGAGTTTATATTTAAGGAAAACTCACGTTTATGGAAACTTAATGTAGATTAAGAAGCCCATGCTAAACATTAGTTGGGAACACTGCTGTTGTTCTTTCAATAGCCAAGACCCTTTTTGATCATTTGTCTTCACTTTTTGGGGCGGGGGCTCGTGCAAACTTCCCAGAATAATCAACTACTCTCAACTTCATCTATTCCCATGACACCTTTGTGAGACAGAATTAGTACTTATCCCTATTTTACAGGTGGAACAGTCACTTCTAGGTCACTTTTAAATGCTAAACATCTGTCTCTGATTAGCATATAATTATAAGTGTCAAAGGTCCATCTGACACCCACAACTGGAGACACAAAGCCTTGACTCAGTCTGTAGGGTCAAGTGTGAGATTTGGATGTGGATCCATTTGAGGTGTCTGCTCTCATCCAAGCCAGAACCGTATGTCCCCCTCTTCCAAGAATCACAGAACATTAGGGACTGGAAGGGACCTCAAAAGATCATCTAGTCCAATCCCTGAAAAGAAGAGGGGCCTTTAAGTGATCACAGTAACACCGAAAAGCATCAGGATTCACGTTTGCTCTATAGGTCTGCTGGACATGACAAAATGTGTCCAAATAATGTTGCCTAGTTAGTAGAATGCTCCATTCTGCTGAAAAAGCACATTTAATAAATATGTAGGAGAAAAATTTTAAGTAGCCATTAAACATAGTTAATAAATTTTATCTTGCAAGTAGAATTGGAAAAAACCTGATTAGTGTAATATGTTTTATGGATTTCAGAGCAATTAATTGTCCTCATTACATGGACATAAATCCTCAGAGTAATTCACCTTTTTAAGATTGATTGCTTTGGAACCTTTCCCTTTGCTTTGTTTGGGCTGCAATATTATTTTTCTTTTGTAAAAGTTGAATGCAAACATCACAATTTTTTTCCCATTCCAAAAGTTCTGTAAAAGAATTCAAGCTAGCAAAGTCTCTTTGTGTTACAGAGAGTTCAGAGTGGTGTTGCCACTGTGGTGGTCTGATATAGGTGAAGCACAGAGCTTGGGTAGCCCAGCTCTGCTTTATCTGTAGCAGAGCAGTGGGCAGGTGGCCTTTTCCCTCTCTGTGTTATGTGCTCTTACACAAAGTTATTACTCTGTTCAATTCTGTTTTTCTTCTCTTGTTATTTCATTTATGAAATGTGAAACAAGCACTGATTTTCTCTTCTTGTGTGTTTGGATTTCAAAATATGACCTTCATGCAACTCTCCAATGACTGGCTGAAGGGTGCAGGTCTACTGGCAGCATCAGCAAATGTGCCAGTAAAACTGTCCTCCTACGTTATGAGAAGGAAAAATCCAGTTGGAGCGTCACAGGGACTCTGCCTGAGCTCCCAAAGTTAAATTCAAAGCTCTGTTTTCAATAAAGTGTTTGTTCTCTTTGACTGAATTTTGCACACCAAGCAGGAAAACAAGGCAGCACGCCGGATTTCTCTGCGCGTGTGTTTGTGCTCAGTGAGCATGCCAGGCCTCCGTGCAGGAGTACCGTTTGTGCACGTGTTCTCTAGTGTTTCTGAATCCCTTTGCCAGGGTGAGGACATAAAATGGCGATGGGGTTTGCATGTTTTGTTGCAAGATCAGCACTCCGGCTTGTTAACGTCTCAATTCCCCTGATGACAGAACTTCTGCAGCCCTACTCACTGAGCTTCCCCTGATGGAGCTTTTATTGAATCCATCAGTGTGACACATATCAAAACACATTTTCTGATAACAAATATCTTGGTGCAAAATGGATTAAAAAGCTGATACCAGCAGCAAAACTGACCTGAATTTCTGGGAAAAAAAAACCCCAAACCTCCAAAACTAACTCAAGATTAAGATATCAATCACAGAACAGTGTATAATAGTCCTGAAGTACTGAGAAGTCAAGAGGTCTGCCCAAAGTCACACAAATGGGCTTGTTCCTGTGCTGTCAGCCTGTGTCTCTGCCTTCTGCACTTGGACGTTTGTAGTGTGGCTCCGGAGAACATGATGTAGTAGTGGTTTATTTCATTCTGCAGACCTTTCTCCTGTGAGGACCAATGACCTCCTTGTAATTACTTTGCTCTCTGGTCTTTGAGAAATTTGGAGGCTGAGGAGTGAAAAATGCTAACTCTGTATGGACTGCACCTTCTCCCTCTCAAAAGATGAAGCAGTTTGGAGCCCTTTGTCATCTGCAGAGCTGCTGCTTCTTGGCAGCCTACAGGCCATTTCTTGGGCAGAGTCCAGCCGGGGTCTAAAAGGACTTGCGTTTCTTTGGGCTGCAGATGTTTTGAAATTACCTGGCTCAAAACCTTATTCTGAGAAGGTGTTTCCCTATCTGCTTGCAGCATTCTCCTCTCTGTCTTACTCTCCCCATCCTGCATTTCTATCTCCTTCGTTTTTCCACCTCTTAGATGATAAACAGCTTCAGGCAGGGCTGCCTTTGCACTGTGCCCAGGCTTGCTTTCCTCCTGTTTTTGGCCAGCACACACTATAAAGTACTAGCTAATAATAATCAGGCTTTTGCTCTGTGGCATGTTTGTTCTTTGGATAAGTATCCACTGGCAGTTTGCAGCCTAGCAGAGAGGAAGAGGAGGGCGGCCAACAGTTGATGTGGAAAATTAATTATGAACTGCCATCCTCCTGCCACATAGTTAAGGCAGTTCTGCTTTCCAAGCTTTACATCCAGCCTCACAGAAAAAGGAGAGTGCTGCATTTCCTCCCTCAAGTCGTGGGGACGTTGCCAGAACAAACCTTAGAGGAGAATGTCGCGCATGGGATTGATCACTCCGGATGCTCTAGAGTCTGTGTGCACCACCCAGACGGTCATTTTTAGCTTTCATTGGCCAAACGTTGTCTTAGCTGCACATCCTGGTTTGTAAAGTCACCCGTGTCCCACACACAGTCAGGGAGCAACATTTTGTGTTTCTTCACACCGACGATGTGGTAACGCTCAGGTTCAGATGAGCTGCAGCTTGTTACGTTTTCATCCTTCAGACTGACGTATTTATTTCATAATGATCCACAAAAACTGCCCTGTGATGTAGAAGGGGAAGAGTTTGACAGGCACTGTGTGGCCCTGGGAATGTAATTGCCTAAAGGAGCAGTTCTGCCCCTGAATGACCTCTGTTTTAAGGATCACAGAATTAATTGCTGGAAGCCCTGGCAGCGTGTGTACTTCAAGAGCCAGTCCTGTCTCATAATTCCATTCTGGGTCCTACTGGCTTGAGCTGAGCTCTGCAGAGCCAGCACAGCACAGTTCAAGTGTCAAAGATGCCCTTCCTTGGGTGGCTCTGCAGGAATGAGCCTGAAAGGGTGAGGATTTTGGAAAGCCCTGACAACTTTTGTAAGGCACCGTTTGGGACTGAGCTAAAGAAATGAGCAGTTACTGTGACTTTCCTCAGTGAAGCCTTTGCTTAGCCTAAGGGATGCTGAAGCGTGAGATGGGAACAGCCTTGCAAATTCACAATGGTAGCTGCTGTGATGTGACACAGAGATGCTTTTCGGTGTTAGTGGGGTCTCTTTAGATCCCAAAAATCCTTCAAGGATTCAGCCTTCCTTCAAGGCTGTTCAAGTTTTCAGCTAAGGTTCCAGAAGTCTTCACTTTCCGTAATGTAATTGTGCAATTTATCGGCACAGTTGATGACTAATTTATGGCTAACTGAGGGCTGGTTGCAAAAGGTCAGATAGCTGTGTGGTAGAAGTCACTGGCTTAAATCACGGTGATGCGGCTCCTGATCAACATAAACATCCTTCTGGTGTTGTCATGCTGATTTTCTGCAGCCAGGAGACCGTATTTGGAAGAACAAACCTGCTGTACAAGCTCTTTAGATGTGCTGCAAATAATTATGAATATGTTTAATGAAGGGAAGCTACAACATACCGAAAACATTTGGAAATAAGAGAATGTGTGCAGCCAGGCGTTAGCTGTGAATGGAGAGTTCTTGTTGGCACCATTTAATGGGAGCTTTCCAGCTTGTAGCTTCTGCGCTGAATGTATAGAAAGCAGCGAAAACTAGAAAGCCAGAGTAGGTGAAGGTGAATGACAGGAGAAATGGCTGTCTTTCACCTCTGAGAGAAATGGGAGAGTGAAGTGCACAGCATTTCTGTTGATGAGCTAACACCCCACTAGTCTTTGCTTCCCAGTTACTGGGAAGGGTCCAGCACAGCTTGCTGGCACGGGCACCCTCTAAACAAGATAGCGACTTACTCCTTCACCACAGCAAAGCCTTCTGTTGTTTTCTTTTGACAAGTTAGTTGATATCAGTGATGTTTTAAAAAAGATCATTTTTAAATCTTTTTTTTTCTCTAATAGGTGGTAAATTTGACTCAGCGGGGACCTTTTCACTCTCTACTTGAAGGGAAGTTGTAGACCGGTGGGGGTCAGACTCTTAACCCAGGCACCTAGTGATAGGACAAGGGAGTAGAGCCCGAAACTACACCAGGGGAGGGTTAGGTTGGATGTTAGGAAGCCCTTCCTCATGGAAAACTTGATCAGACACTGGAATGCACTGCTGAGGGCAGTGGTGGAGTCTCCATTCCTAGAGGCGTTTAAGAAAAGACTGGATGTGCCACTTAGTGCCATGGTCTAGGTGACTGTGGTGATGTTAGATCATAGACTGGGCTTGATGAGCTCAGAGGTCTTTTCCAGCCTCAATTATTCTGTGATTCTGTGAAATAGCTCCATTTATATCTCTCTAGACAAGCCTGATGCCTGTGGACATTAATGTCCCTGTGCATTTTCCCTCACCTCTGGAACCAGGATCTGATCTTTTTAGCGACTCCCCTCTTTGATTCCAGTGTTGTTGTGCTTTCCAGTCTTAATGTTGTGTGAGAAGGAACTCTTTAGCATTGCATCAGCTGTTGTATAACAATTTGGGCTGGGGAACCAAGTTAATGTGCACTCAAGCTGTGTTATGTTGGTGCCGTAACCCACGCAGATGGAGAAGCTGAGAACCAAAGCATTTGGATTAAAGACTGTAAAAGGCAACACGAGATTTAGGAGTGTGCATTACCCTGCCAGACCTTATGCCACTGCTAGGTGCTGGAGCTTCTCAGCTTCTGTCCTTCTGCCCAGCCATAGTCCGAAGGGTCTGCACCACAATGCTGAGGTAGAAGAAATCTTAGAAAAAAATAAAATCAACAATTTGGGTAGTTTTTTACAAAGCCCTTCATATTTTATTTAAGAAATTGGGTGGGAAGTGATGCTGAGTGACACTGCAACTGAGGGGACCTTCTAAGTGTTGCTGAGTTTTGTGGTTCAAGTAGGGAGATACCAAGTCTTTCTCTGTGCTATTGTGGTTTCCCAGTGGTGCCACCAAACCACAGAGGACCGCCATGCTCTGAATATTCTTTCATCCCATTTTTTGATGGCTTCTCTCCTGGGGTTTTGACTGCCTCCTGGTGTCTGTTCCAATATGGTCCGCTGCCCTGTAACTGACTTTCAGCACTGCAGATGAAGCGCAGTGTGCTGGTCTCTAGCCAGACAAGTCCTGGTTGCCGTGGTAGGACCTACCCTGAATTAAGTGGTGGGACAGCCCGAGAGGTGGGTGCTCAGATGCATGGTCTGGTATGCTAGACAATGGTGCCACTGTGAAAGATGGCAGCTGGAGCAAGCTGGGCACACTGGGTAGCAGTCACTGATGCAACCTAGGTCATGCATTACTAGGTTGGAGAGCCAGTGTCCTGTGCATTGGACTGACCTCTCTTGAGAAGGGAGTCCTTTAGTCTCCACACTGGCGTTTGTGTGTGTCCCCACGTGCTCACCCTGTACCACTGTCTCCTCTTCCATGAAGGTCGTATGCTGCTGTTGGCTGTGCTGGAGCTGACTTAGGAGACCGTCCATCGAGGTAGGAGGACATTCAGCCATGCATGCACTTCAGTGCTAGAACTAGTGTCTCTCCTTCTTTTAGGACCACTGAAGGTTTCCTCTGCACCGGTCTTAAAAGAGAAGGCAGGTGCACAACAACGAAACAAGTATTTCTCATTAGGAAGGCTCACAGACACCTCTCCTTGGCTCAGGAGCAAGGGAAAGGGGGGGTGGGATGTGCTACGCTCTGCTTGCTTTCTGTCTGGGAGGAATTTCTAGTTGTTAATGATTAATTCAAATGTTTCTTGTCATGAGTACAGTGTGCATGGAGTGATAAATCTGTGCTGGGTTAGAGGTTGAGGTTGCTTGGTGCTGACAATTAGTTTGAGCCACAGGCTTTGCTTTCATTGGCATTTTCACAGCATTAACCTAGACCTTGTCAATTAAAATCCAGACACATTTTGATGAGGGACATCTTCTTCTAATGATAATTGTAATAATATGACTTTTATTCATTTATAACTTGTCAGGCAGGCCATGTTCCCTGAAAAAACCCAAACCTGCCCAAGTTTCACATTGCCTAAGTAACTAGGAAGCATCTTTCAGTTTTCTGAGCTGGCATTTCGTCAAAAATACCTAAAAGCAAACGAGGCCATAGCTCTTCATCTTTGAACACTTACCAACTTCAAAGTAATCTGACTTTTATCCGCTAAAACGAGTAGGTTTATTAGCTTTCACTTTGGAGACTTATAAACGTTTGATAATTGCCTAAAGTTGATGATGGAGATTTAAACTACTTATTGTTGGCTTTTCTAACCTTTTGACAGCATTGCTCCAGGGTGTGTCCCAGGCAGTGGTCCAGTTTTGCAGCTCACCTGTTCATTAGATGGAGGAGGAAGCCTGAATGTGAGGGTTGATTTAGGGACTTGTCTGAGTTGTGCAGGAAGTCTGCAGCGGAATAAACCCCAGAAATCCTGTGTCTGTTCTAGTACATTAGGTGCAGTGGGGTTTTTTTTATGTGTTTATGTGTCTGTAAATATTGTATTTAGAATGTCTTTCGGGCCATAAAAATGAGTGCTTAATAGTTGGAATGGGAGTGCTGTATCAGATAACAATTGAAAATCTATTGTGCCTTCATTTTAGCATGGCATGAAAAATAACAAAGTGAAAATCGTGTTTAGTTTTGCATGGAAAAGTACTTTTCATTTTCTTGAGAGGTGATTCATAAGTGAAATCCTTCATGAAAAGCTAGGGTAGGGGAGCAAAAAGCTGTATCCAATAAAACTGTATCTAAATCTTACAACATGTTTGGTCTGTCCTTGTCCCTCTGAGTGAAGAGCTTCACTTCTCTTTATTTAAGTATTTCCTTGCTTCTCTGCTAGGAAGTGGCTCACTGGCCCTTAGCAAGATTGCATATACTTATTTCCTTTATATCATTAATCTCATTCCTTTAAAATCTAGGTTCTCCAAACAGTCAGCACTTGTATATTTAAAAACCTCATCAGTATTGTAAACAGGCTTCTGTGATCCTTCTCTGGAAGGTGTAGAAGGAACCCTGATTAATTAAAAGCACCTCTAGGTGATGCCATAATATAAATAACAATAAGCCTGTCTCATTTCTATAGCAACTGGAATAATGCCACTAGTTGTTAGCAGTTCAAAATTCAGAGCATAGTATGGACTCTGGCTAGGAAATCCAGGCACAAGGTATTGCACAATAAAAAAGGTTTTGGAATCGTAGCTGAAGCGCAAATGGAGTTGTGCTGCTGCGCCTGTGTTCTGGAAGTTTTGCTTTTAGTAGTTAGAAATACTAATGCACTCCTGCTCTGGTAGGGCTCTCTTTTTTTGCCTTTTCAGTATGAACTGGCAAGCCTGTAACCTGTGTTCTGGTGCGCATGGAAAGGGCACTGACAACAGCATAGCTTGGAGGCTGTAAATATTATCACATATTTTTCTGCTGAACTTTTAGCAGCTGATCTCTGTCTTTATGTGTCTCATCGCTCTCGTATTTTAAGAGTGCATTTATAAGCATTAGAGGCTATCAGTAAAACCAGACCCACCTTTGCAAGTAAAATAGGAAACTACCAGACTTTAAGTGATTCAGATTTGCTAACAGCGATTTAAGAGCAAGCAAGGTCCATTTACATGCTCTTTAATTTTCCATTTTTGAGGTTTAATCACACTGGAAAAATAGTCACATTGCATGTCTGAGCATGGAAGGTGCAGCCAACACTTTATTCCCATTATGTAGGAGGTGCCTCCTTACCTCACCATTCACTCTATCTTACTGGAAAAGTAATTGATAGATTGGGAACGTGCCTGGCTGCACAGCGAAATCTCCATGAAACTTGACTCTGAATCTGGGCCATCAAGTGATAAATTCATAACGTTCCTAGTGCCAAGATTCTTGTTTAGCCCTTTGATGACAGTGTGGAAGTGGTGTCTGGAAGGGCAGCACTTCCCTCACAGCACAGGTCCAGCCGGGCTTGAGGAAGGGATGGGATGATGCTGTACAGCAGTTTTCCCATCCCATAACTTCTAAGCACTTAAGAACCCGAAAACCATATGGAATGGTCTTGTGTCATGAATATAGGTTTGATTATAGAAATCAAACACTTTATTGACTTAAGAGGAGTCTGAAAGTGATAGGAATAAGTAGGTCATTGAGGCAAATGTGCTGACAGAAAATCATCCAGCAAGAATACTGTAACCAGCAGATGTTATCTCTGTTACAGAAGTCTGTTTTAGGATGCTTTAAATGTTTTTATGGAGCTTGTTTGTCATAGCCATCCAGCTATCTGTCGGGCTGGCTTTTATGACTGTGGTAGGTACTGTGGTGCCTCTGGAGGTTCCAGATGAGATTGTGCTCAGTACATGAATATACTGACGGTGCCTCTCAGTTTCACAGGATAATTGCATATCAGCCACTCTTTTCTCTCCTTGCCACAGCTCAAATTTAGAGCAAGGAGTATGTGGACTGAATAAAACCCAACAGAAGGCACTGTTGCTCAAATATTGATGGATACCTCTGTTGTTTCATTTGGGTTTTGTGTGTGTGTGTGTGTGTTAATTTTGACTTTAGACTCGTGTCGATGCACACTCGTACTCAGATTTGTGAATAAATATTAGTGTTATTAATGAGACATTTTGTTTGTAAATGGTTTTAGCTGGTTCTCTGACCAATATGCTCTACTCTGCTTGGGACTGGAGAGCGAGGCTGTATGTGACAGTCCTTGGCCCAAAGACTTTTTTAGTGATAAAACTGAAGTTGAGTGGGTGATCGAGACATGATTGCCAGCAAGTGTGGAGGCGACAGATGGAGCACAGCAGTGAAGATGAAGGATGTGTAGAGCTCCGTGTGTTGCAGGGGATCAATGATCAAAACTCCTCTTTGTTGTGGTGCCTGTACAAGGCTCACAGCAATCAGGGATTTGGTTTGCTGAGACTAACTCCTGCCTTGTTACTAACTCCTGCCTTGTTAACTACTACTTCTTGATTATTTCTGTCTATATCCATCTGCTGCCTTTTCTGTGCTAGAGCTGCAAATTCCTTAGGGTTCAGACAGCTCTTTATGTTTGTGTTTGTGCAGTACCAAATTCCTTGGAGTTCTGGCCCAGGATTAACACTAGTACCTGTTAGCAGTAGCATTTACACGTAAAAATAAGATCTTGGAAAAACAATTATTTTCACATTCTGATTATTTACATTCCAACATCTGTTGAATCTTTGGAACTGAGAAATTATTTAAATACCTGATTAAAATTCTTCTAATGTTGTCTACCACAAATAGATCCACCCAGGATGTGCAGGGTTTTTTTGGGTGTGCGGTTGTTTATATTGTGCATCTGCATTTGTCTGGCAAATAGATTTTTATCAAGCAGCCTGCTGGCTGTCTCTGTCCTAGGTGCTTATTCATACTCGATATAGCTTGCCCATGTATTTGCATATATAAATGCACAGTTGTTTTTTATACCTGTTGGCATTCTTTAATTATATATTGAGCCCGAGGCTGTTGGCTTTGAGGTCTGTGCAGCCACAGATAGCTGGATGTTATGTATTGTTCTCCTTTCCCAAGACCCGAGCCCGCCTCGCACTGACCTGCCAGCTGAAGTTTACCCTTCTGGCACAATGCCACAGCTAAGTGCCTTTCAGTGAGTTCTCGGCTATAATCCTGAGCTGATTTCTGGGATGCAATTCACTGCTACGGTTATCATATCAAAAGGCGAGTGATTTACATTTCCTGCACGTCTCGGCGTTGCCAGCCTTGGAGAATGCTGCAGAGAGAAAGTTAACACAGTTTGATAAAATAAGGAAAAAGAGCCTGTTTACACTGTTGCATCTTAGGCTGGGGAGGAGTTTGATGCAGCCACAGAGTTGGCACCAAGTACAAATACAGGCTGTGCACAGAGATTATTAGTTCGGGGGATTTTTTTGGCTCACAGGGAAAAAATAGGAAGATTGTCCCTAAAGGTTGAATGTGTGGAGAGCTGTAGGGTCGTCTTTGTGCGCCTTCCCTCTTTATCTTGATCTCTTATTGTGTTACCCCTTAAAGTCTCTTTCTTCTCTAGATACTCATCCAGAGCAGCGTCTGCATAACACATTATCGCTGTTCTTATCTGGCCCCCTCACTGAAAAGGCACAGAGCAATCACGCCGGCATCATTGTACAAAAGCGAAGCACTTTATGTTGAGGTATTTTAAGCACGTCCATACTGGAAATGCCATAGGAATGGCAGGGCTGCAGCGTTTGCTGCCGATTCGCATTCAGCTGCCTGTATTTGTATGCAGAAGCAACAGTCGCTGGTGGCCTCACATTCATTTCCTGTGTTTCAATTACTTATCAGTAATACGCAAATCCAGTTAAGGGACTGGAGGTAGGTTGTAGTGCTGAGAGCATGGCCATGCCTCCCCTTCCCGAAGGGGCACACGCTGGCACATGAGCTGAAAGGTCCCTTTTCAGAGTTGTCATGGGTGGGGCTGTAGACATTTGAGTTTGGAGAGACTAGGGGTGGATCCAGTGTCAGTGACTGAACTTGTGATGCTACTCATCTCTGAGCCAGATTCCTATGGTCTTGTCTAACTTCAGCTTTATCTCCTGTTCATTGGGAGTACCTTTCTTGGACGTGCTCAGCCTGCTGCAGTGAGGGGTTGTGTAAAAGGAGCTTTATCAAAAAACCTCATTTGAGGTTTGGGTGACGTCATTAATGTTTATAAGTATGTGAAGGGTGGGTGCCAGGATGGAGCCAGGCTCTTCTCAGTGGCATCTAATGATAGGACAAAGGGTAATGGGTGTAAGCTGGAACTTAGGAAGTTCCACATCAATATGAGAAGGAACTTCTTCACAGTGGGGGTGACAGAGCACTGAAACAGGCTGCCCATAGGTGTTGTGGAGTCTCCTTCTCTGGAGACGTTTAAAACCCTCCTGGGTATGTTCCTGTGTGTCTTGGTCTAGGTGATCCTGCTATGACAGAGAGATTGGACTACATGGTCTTTCAAGGTCCTTTCCAATCCCTAATGTTCTGTGATTCAGTGGTTCTGTGATGTAATGTCTTGTGCAGTGACATGTACCACTGCCATCAGTCTGCAGGTTCAGTGATGGCTTTTCTGCAGGACCTGTAGTTCCAGCTCAGGATTGTGGGGTTTTTTAGGAGTAATTGAGCATAGGTCACAAAAATTCACCTTCAGACTGTTCAGGACAGGATGCCCTTTCCCTCCCATTCCACTTTGCTTTTCTTCCATGCATCTCAGCAAAGAACTGTCTTTGCTCATGTCTATATTTTACCTGGTTTGAAAAGATTTTGAAGTTCTCCTTTAACTTTAGCAAATCCTTTAAAAGCTGATCATAGAGGTTGACCACACCAGGAAAACATCACTGTGCCACCTTGATTATTTTGTGTGCCTGACCTCCTCTTCCTCCGAACTCGGACTGCTGCTTCTTGTCATCTTTAATTTCATCTTTTTCTTTTCTGGTTTTCCCTGCTTTTTCCTTTACTCTCTATGGAGGTTTGCGCTGCCTGATGCTATCACCTCACTGCACCACTCGAATTTTAATGCAAGTGCCCTAGGAGGAGATTACACTCACCTTTCAAACTGATACGTCTCTTCTAACGTGTGATGTCCAAAGAGAAGACTCTTTCTAATTCTGGATCCTGGAAATTAAAGGCAACATCTGCACAAGCTGCATTACCGAGACACAATGTAAACGTCAGTGGAAACGAACCCAGAGCGTGGGTGCTTGGCTGGCACATGGCTAGCCAGGACACTTTGCTGCACAGCTCAATCCTGATAAAAAAGTGTGCTCTGCATCTTTCTGCCCCTTTCACTTCTTTCTTTTCTTTTCTTCTTTATTCTATTTTTTTTTTTTAAGAGCTGATGTCCTTAGGGAATTGTTAACATTCAGGGCTTTCTACCTTGACACTCTGGACAATGATGTGACAACACAAGTGCATTTATTACTCTTCCACTGGAAGCAGACTAAAGCAAAGACTTGATGGATAGTGGCCACATTTTCCAACAGCACCCGAATTACATGTGAAAGGAATGAGTGAGTGACCTGCATATGAAACCAAGGTATGTCAGGCACCAAATCAGAGTGCAGAGCTTAGCAGAGAAGGCTAAGAACAGGTAGCCTTTCACCATGGATTCCATATTTTGCTCCTCTTCTCTTTTTTGCTGGCAATCTGGCGCTTTCTGTGTTGCGGCAACACGGGTTGTGGTGTGGGGGTTTGTAATCTCCTTCGTGGGAAAGGAAGGCAAAGGGCAGCAGGCTCATACAGCATGGGGAGTCTTGAGAAAAGGAGGTTGTTCAATTGAAAACAGAACATCACTTCACCTTTGGCTGCTAAAGAAAGCTGATTCTCCTTCGCCTTGAGTAGTCAATTTATACCTCTGCAAACAGAATGTGAAACAGCACTGGCTGGAGCATGCATTCGGTGCTGCGGTGGGTGCCTGCAGCCTTCAGGGAGAAGGGGAGAGAGCTGAAAACTTTGTGGGCTGGCTGGGACTTTGGGCCTGGGATTTGGATGGCCATTTCAGCATCATGTCCCACCAGGGCTCCTTGCCCTGGCAGGTGAGGCATGCTGGCTCCATGCTGTAGGTTTTGATGCTTTGCTGGGTGCTGCAGATCCTTTGCTGTAGCTGATACGGTTCTGCCTTATATTCCACAGAGTATATTTGGTTGTGTAGTTGAGAGGATGTGGGGAGGAAGAGGTGTTACAGGAGATGTGGGATGCATTTTGCACCTGAGTACCAGGACAGAGGAAGACAATGGGTGGCAGTTCTGCTGTCAGCTGCAGGGTTCTCATGAGCAGCATCAGTAGCGTACCCCAAATCTTTGGTTTGCTGACCTGTTCTGGAATATAATGAAATGTGTATTTTTTAAATGACTGATTACAAGATGGGCCTTTAGGCTCAGGGATTAGCTTACAGGTGGGATTTCCATGATGTATAAAGTCCTTTCTTGATGTTGAAGTAGCGTAAGCTACAGTGTGTGCGTCAGGCGAAGGTACTCCAAACAGACCTTGGGTGTTCAGTTTCCATAGAGAGATTTACTCACAAATGTTTGTAAACAAGTGGGAAATTGCAGTGTGGCAACAGAAGAAAGTAACAGAATGGGAAAACTGAGCCCAGGTTGACTACCTGCTTCTGGAACGTATTTTCTGTGTATAACTCAGCCAGCTTCTCTCTGTGCTTTGGATTTTCCATCTTTCCAGGGGATGGTTCCTCACCCTTATCTGGGATTTTTGAAAGACTAATACTTTGCCAGATGTGGCGTAGTCAAGCACCACACCAGAGACACCAAAACCGCTCCCTAAATCAAGCACAGATCTACCAGAGAAACCCTCTGTAGCACTGCCTGCTATCAAACTTGTTCTGCAGTTTGTACAAGGCAGTGGTGTCTGCAAAACTTCCTTCCCTCTACCTAACAGTAGTAGTGTCAGAATACTGAAAATAATTCATTTCTGAGATTCTAACACATATGAGCCCTCTGCCCAAGTAACTGAGTGTAGTTTTCCCTTTACTTGGTGGTATCTCTAACCTATCTTCTTCCTTAGAATAGTCTCTGAGTTAATAAAGAGAACTTCTGAAATTTTAATCACCTAGTTCTCTGTGGCTTTTGGTAGTTTAGTGGCTGGTTCCCCTTTGTGGCTTTACTGTTAATGTCTCATTGACCTGATCTCCCAAGCAAATATTTATGCAGACTCCCCTAGTTTCAGTGTGGTGGCCATGCGTAGACCCAGCCATGGCACCAAACCAATTTTAAAACTCAAAGAACCATTCTGGGCTGAGCAGGAGCATTGGGAGCTGGAAGGAAACCAGCTTAATTTTAGGTTCCAGTTGGCATTCTGTGCTCCTGTGAGGGTTGAAGAGTGATCTTTACAATGGCCAAAATGGATGTGGAAAAGAAACTCTTCAGAACTTTGGAAAAGCTTCAGAAGTGTTATTTGACCAAATGCTTTCTGGATAAACTTGCTGCTTAGCGTACAGGAGGTAACGGCTGTGAGGAGTGGACTCAGGGAAGGGGTAGCACTCGTGTTGTTGCACGGCTGGCTTCATAGTCTGGTTCAAGGCTGGTGGACCTGAGGCAGGGGACAGAGGGACTGAGGATGCTTTCTCACCAGAACTTGTACTCACTGGTTTCTGGACCCTGTCGGACACAGCCCAAGCACAGGTCTCTTACCCTGATTCAGTGAGATACTGCAGATGGCCAGGTTTCGGAGACATGGTTTAGTTTGGAAAATAAGTCATCTTCTCTCCTCCAAATACTTTCTGTTTATTTTTGAAGGGGGAAAAAGCAATCATCCGGCTAAAAACAGCATAGCGATGACAAGTTAGTGATGCCTAGCCTGTTCCAGAAGGCTTCACTGTGTGCATTACTAAGTGTTTCTGCTGGTGCAAACGAATTACTAAAAAAGAAAAAAGCTCATAGCCTTTTGGAAGCCATCTGAGACTGAAACAGCCAAAGAGGGAAGGAGGAAAATACCCCCAAGTGGCTTAAATAACGCATGTTATCCCTCTAGGAGGGAATCAGTCAGCTGCAGGAGATCAGCCTGGAGTCATGAGCTTTCTGCAGGAGAGAATTTTCATAGAATCTTACAACAGTTTGTGTTGGAAGAGACCTTTAGAGGTCATCTAGTCCAACCCGCTGCAATGAGCAGGGACAGCTTTCCATCAGGTTTTGCTTAGAAGTCAGAGCTGGGAAGAGAAGGGTCATGGTCTTCCATCCACCAGCCCATCTGCAGGACAGCTGCGAGGTGGAAGGGAGTGTTTTTTCATCTTTTCTGAAGGTGAAGAGGGAACTCGCCAGTGCTGGCATGAACTAGCAACCTCCTGCATGTGCCGTGCAGGTGCACATGTAGGGGGAGAGGCTTCACTGCTGCCAGTGTAGGATGCAGCAGGGCGACAGCTGGCAGACGTGCGTTAGCATGATGATAATCCTGCAAATGAAAATGCTTGCAAGTGAGAAAAGATGAAAGTGTGCATGTGCTTGTAGGATCCTTGTTATCGTGTTATCTTGGATCTTTAGGGACAAAACGGCCACTCATGCATGGAGAGTAAACAGACACACACTATGTATAAATAATGTGTGGAAGAGGAGGCCGTGAATGCAATTGCCAAGATGGCAATTTATTTTAAAACCTGCTACTTAGGCAAATTATTATAGTTCCAGTGACACTAACTAATCTGTCAGTAATTAAGGTGGGAAATGGAAATATATTCCATGGAAATGATCTTGATATTTCACCGGTCCAACTGTACAGCAGTCGTCTCAAAGAATAAGCTGTCGTTTGCCCAGAGTTTTTTTGGAAGGCTCTAATTTAGCTGATTAAAAAAAAATAATCACGAAAATTCCCCTGGAGAACTCCACGTTGGGTTGAGAACGCTAAGTTTAGAAAAATATAATTAGTAGTGCTTTTGCTGCTCTTACTGTATCTTGTGTGAGCGTGGCTGATTCTGTAAATAGTTATAATAATTCCACCCTTTTTCAGCATCAGCGGTGGCCTATGAGCTCAGCCCTTCTCCAGGCTCAATGAAGCCACGTGGCTTCGGAGTTACTGTAGATGCTTTTGCTGCTCCCTTTGGCGAGCTCTTCTTTAGTAGGGCGTGGGCACACTCCTCCTGGATTTGAAAGAGAGACTATTTATCAGATGGTTTTCAAGAGTCTGAACCGCAGATGAGCTTCTGTGTGATTGTAGCTATAGCCTCGGTAAGTGAAATGTCAGAGAAATGTAGTGTTTTGAGAGAAAAGAATGCAAATATTTGAATCTGTTTCTACCTTGTCCAATGTGCACTGGCAACACATCGCGGCTTAGGTAGGTGAAATGACACTTAGGTGAAATCTCCACTTACTCCTCACCAAAGTAACCCCTTTGGCCTTGCGCTCTTGAGCACATTCGAGCAACTTTAAGGAAATGTTTTCGATGCAATAGTGAAAACACTGAGGAGCTGCAGCTTTGGGGTCAAGTACATCAGCTCTGGGTGTACCCCACATAACTCAGCATACCCGCCTTTGAGTATCTGTGATTTACCAACATAACGATGAAGGAGTTCAAAGGACAACACGACCACGTGAGGTGATAAGTGGAGCTCCCAATGCTATGAGCAGTAAATCTTGCCCTTTCTGACCTGCCAAGTCTGTAGCCATGACTCCTATTTTTTTACTTACTCTTAAACATGCCACAGGGATCACCTCCTTGGTCCAGGCAAATGTGCTCTGTAAGGCCAGACTGAGTATTTTGTGCAGCACCTGGTAATTGTGTGAGTTTGTTCCTTGGCTTTGCTCTCTATGGGAAGTAGATTAACATCACTGGTTGTATTTTACTCACAGCCCCAAACAGGTTTAAATATCTGTTCTGGAGGAGTAAGGCAAATACAATTCCTACCTTACATTGTGTGCCCCTATTGAAGCAGGTCACTGTCAATGAAAAATTCTCTCACTAACCTTTAAAAATAGGTTCTTCTGTGATTCTAGTTCTGCTGAAGGGGAAAGCTGTATACAGTAATTGAATCGGTGGTGCATGCAGACTGAAATTTTGCAGGATGAAATTATGGAGCTGTAATGGATTGTCTCTGTTTTCCTCTCTCTGTTCCCTCTCTTGTATCTTCTTTCTATTTTCTTTTCCTTCTCCTGTTTCTTGATGTTGGAACTGGTGTCTGAAAAGGTTGAGTAGTTTCGCAAAGAAACCTGAAATTGCGATGAAGAAAACCCCAGATTTTTAATCTGTTTGGAATCTTTTCAGCTCTTAGTGCCTTGGTCACCTCTGCTGGCTGAACTCACTTGAAGCAAGCTTCTGGCTAAAATAATCCCCAAGTGTAAAAATAAATCCTCAGTAGAGTAGGGCGTCTCGTACACCCCCTTAAACATAAGGGAGTGATGCTTTGATCCTGCTCTCACAGGAGGATAAGGGAGTGCTGGGATGCCAGGGGTTGTTTACTGTTGTTGTCTCTTTTCCCTTACCCCAGACCGTGAAAATGTCTCCTACGTCATTTTTCAGCGTTAACATGAATTATTTCAAATGGACTATTCCTCTTGTTAGGATATTGGGGGGTGTGCCACTGAACAAAGCTGCTCTTTCCTTTTCATTTTGATTGTTCTCTTATCTTCTTAAGTCTCACAGCCAAAGTTTGCCTCAGCAGTGTCATTACCAGACATAGCCTAACCAGTTTCTGTGCAGCTCAGAATTAAATCCCCATTTATTTAGCAACTGCTAAAACAACAGAAAGTGCTTTCCAAATGCCAGATCAATTGTAGATGTTGGAACAAGAAATTGAGTTTCATCAGGGTTTGTCTAGGTGAAATAGGAATCACATCTCAGACAATGTGTTGCCTCAAACAGTACACAGCCCGTGAGAGAGCTCCCGGGAGGCTGGTTTTGGCAGAGCTGTGGCCAGAGAGCATGTCTGAAGGTTGTTAAAAAAGCCATAAGCTTCTGATCACATTTATTTTTTCTATTTTTAGGAGAAAAGAGAAGAGTACGTTATGCTTTGTGTTTGGGGAAACTACACTGAAATATGCAATACTTCAATATAGTGATCCAATTCTTGTAGAGCAACAGCCACAAATTCCTAGATTGGGCTCTGAATGCTGGCTAGTAGTGCAAGAAAAGAGAAAACAACTGCTGTTGTTTGCTCCCTACTGATACCTGCAGAGCTGCATCTCTCCTGACCCTTTGGTTTAAAACCTTCCCTTCGCACCTCTCTGAAATCTTTCATCTTCATGCTCTGAGGGATGCCCTGCACCAGTCCACTTGCCACTGCACTACCTTGATCCAACCTTTTCAGGCTTGTCCTTTGCTGCCACTGGTAATGAAACACAGTGCACTGACCAGAAAGGCTTACACAGAGCTTGGTTTTGATTCTGTTAGGAAAAGCAAATTCAAGCAAGAGATTTTTTTAAATTTATTTTATTTCCCCAGTATGTGCTGGGAGACTGTGTCTGGATTTAGAAGTAGGGCTGCAAGTTTTAGATCCAGATGAGTGGCTCTCCTTTCATTAACGGATGACTTTTTATTTTTAAATAAATAAATAAATAAATGATCCTTCTTTTTGGTGTTTCAGCCTCATACGCCTGTGTCACAGCCTTTTTTCCTTATAATTAATCAACCCGTATCTCTCATGCAGCTCTGCTTGTCAGCAGGGATTAAAGCCTGACAGTATTTAATCATCTTGTATTTCATAGAAGACTAACAATCTCTCTTTGCTTTCTCTTCCCTCCTTTCCCTTTCATTTCCTTGTCTTTTTTGGGTATGGAGCAGAGTGTCTGCTCTGAATGTCTGAAGTTTTTATACAGGGAGTGACAGGTATGAAATCCTTTCCTTGGCTCTTTTCTTGTGTGACCCATGTAATTCCACCACGAGATCATTTGCTGTGACATTTTGGGTGTACCATGACCTACCCTGTTAGCACAGAGGTCCAGCAGACGCTCATGCTGTAGAAGTATGTTTTGGGTCATATTTTACCTCGACGTTTTTTCCTCCCCAGCAAATACACTAAAGCTGAGCGCCAAGTGAGTTGAATAACTAGACCAATTATTATTTCATGTTCTGGGGCTATTTAGCAGCTTAAAAATGATTAATTTATGTGACCAACTTGGACACTAACATTTTATTAATTTAAGTATCTCATGAATTTATGGATCACAATGTTTGACCCACTCGCAGAGATCCCCTTCATAATCAAGGGATGGAAACAAATCCTTCCTTTAGGCACAATATTTCTATTTTAAGGTGTACGTCTCAGTGGATCGATGACTCACATTCTAGAGGGCTTCTTTGTCTCCATTGACTGTAGAGGATATTTAAATAACTTGTCCAAATAGAGATATTTTTGTTAGAGAGGTAGAGTGAGACAAACTGTGTTATGGGGTTTATGTCGTCACCACATCTGTGGGGTAACTGCCCATTCCTGCCCCACCATGGTGTGACATGGGAGACCAATGAATAAACTGTGCATGGTCCCACCCTCCTGGATTTGGAGGAGCTCCAGGCCCCCCCACCAGCTGAGGGCTGTAAAACAGAGGTATGAACATGAGGGGTTGGATCTTTGCTGGGGAAACACTCAGTCTTCTTTTCTTGCCATTCTCCCAGAGTATGGATTACTAATTCTTCAGACTTAAGTCAAAACAATCACTATCTTTATTTAATTAGACACCCTTTTTAGCATGGGCAATGTCAGATATTATAAGGTCTGTAGATCGAATGGATTGAATGTATTCCATTTCATTTGAATTTGCAGGTTAAGTAGCGTTGACCCCTTTTATATGGGAGATTGCCAAGAAATCCCAGGTGCTATCAATGCAAACGGCACTTTGCTCACCCCATGACAAATACACATTGGCTTTCTCCTGCTTTGCCACCATTGCTGTATTGATGGATGAAAATTGGAGGAGAAGAGGTAAGGGAGAGGAGAATATACTTGAAATAGTAAAAAAAAGCAAATTATTTTCATGTTCTGGGTAAATGTTTTCTTCCTGCATAAGAAAGCCCTATTTGTAAGAGGGATGCAGTGCTGAGAGGGACCATAGGAGGCAGTGGTGTAAAAACATTGCTGAGTGCCATTGAGCACAAGAGGTTCCATATAAATATGAGACGGAACTTCTTCACAGTGAGGAGCGCTGGGACGGGCTGCCCAGGGGGTTGTGGAGCCTCCTTGTCTGAAGAAGTTTAAAACCTGCCTGGATGTGTTCCTATGCGACTTGGTCTAGGTTGATCCTGCTGTGGCAGGGGGATTGGACTAGATGATCTTTCGAGGTCCCTTCCAATCCCTTCCCTGATGTTCTGTGATTCTGTGAACCCTAGAGTGCTGCTTCTCCCCATTTGGTTAAGTAACTTGATCTTCACTCGTTCTTGCTGCAGGAGACAGCTCTTTCTCTTTGGCCTCTTTAGAAACCTGATGGTGGGTGAAAGCTTGGTGGGTGGTGGTTTTGGTACAAAAGTTAAATTAAAAAAATAATCACAATTATTGCCAAAAACTAGGTGTTTTTTTCTTGGTTGACTCTAAAGCAGTTTGCACAGTGACGGGAAAGTGAAAAAGCAGATCAAAAGAGAGTGAAGGGTGTAAAATGTTCTGGTTTCTATTAGTTCTAACATGGACTACTTCAGGTCAGCAGCCTTGAAAATCCATAATCTAAAAGCAACCAAGTAGCTCTTAAATGGAAGTAGCACATGCAGGAATCCCAGGGACAGGTGTTTGGGTTTTGTTGTATGGGCTGTCAAACTAATGATCAGAAGAGCACTGCTTGGCCTCAGACCTTTCTGATCAATACAGTATGCTGCTTTCTCCTTCCTCAGCTGAACTCAATGCATATTTATATATTATGGGAAACAGCAGGCTGAGCTAAAAGCTAACCTCGGTGCTTTTTTAAGAGGGGGATTTATGATGCCTAAACCTCAGTTTATAAAGAGGATAAGCAGTGTTTTTTAAGTATATTTGCCATGGAAAAAAAAAGGCAAGAAAGATGTAAAGTAAAAGTTAGGACATGTTAAATGCATACATCACTTAATTAAGGAAACGAATTTTACAGGCAGAGTGATACAGAAGAGCAACATCCGTTATTGAGGAAGGGGCTTTGGGGCAAAGGACATTTGTCATCTCCTGTGACAATTAGATGCGTTTCCAAACAGAGCAAGGGAAGGAAGGTAAAAATATGCAAGAGAAGAAAATGAGGCAAGGAGTATTAAATGAATACCGAGGAGGCTTTTGCAGGTCTGTTGGGCTGATTTATGCTTTCACGCCTTTCTTAGCACACAAACAGCCCTGAAATGAAGAGCCTCTTTTGCTCTCATTATCCTACAGTCCTGTGAGCACCATGTTGGGTAAGTCTGCTCAGCAGCAGATCCTGAAACCAGCTGTGGGACCACACAGAAGGTGGTTCAGTGGCCAAAAACCGGACCACATTGGATACACTTGCTCCCTACCCACTTCCAATGGGCTTGTGGAGTTAGTGGCAGCAGCTGAGTAAGCAGTTCGTTCTGCTATGAGCTCAGGGTCATGCTCAAATCTATGGTCTGCAGAGCAAACCCATTTGCAAAGGCTCAAGAACACAGAGGTCTTTCCCTCAGCTGCCTTGATCCATTGCCCTGTCTTGCCCTAAAAAATTAGCCTTGATTTCCTTATGCAGAGACCTGAATGCAGATGAGAAAATATTGCTTCTACTAGGGGCAACTTCTCCTTCCAAGTTATTTCGTCTCTACACTGAAGTAACACACTTGGGTAATGCAGGAGGCAGCCCATACTTCATGGGTATCCTTTCCACAAGGTGTCTTTGGGTACTGAATACCACAGTTTAGCTTCTGCTGTTGATTCAGATGGTCTTGCTGGTTTCTATCACTGGAGGACTTTTATAAGCTTAGTCCTCCAGTCTGCTCAGGTAAGCATCTCCCGTGTTAACTGCCAGGGTGCTTCCATTTCCAGACCATTTTTCTCTGGGGCTAGATGGCAAACAGTAGCCCACAGCAGAAACTTCCAGCAGTCCCTTTGCACTAGAGCTCCTACGCAGAGATTCTTTTATTTTTTTATTCAGGAATCATAGAATCATTAGGGATTGGAAGGGACCTCGAAAGATCATCTAGTCCACTCCCCCTGTCATAGCAGGATCACCTAGACCAAGTCGCACTGGAACATATCCAGGCAGGTGTTAAACGTCTCCAGAGAAGGAGACTCCACACACCCCCCTGGGCAGAGGGAAGAGTAATTCAACCCTAAATTCAGTAGGAGATCAGGAGATGTCATTCAGGCTTGTGTTTCAGCTTAGTTTAGCTTCTTTGGAAGAGCATTTGAGTGGTGATCAAACCTGAGAGAAGTACTGGGACATTGTGGTTCAGCTTGCATGTCAGAAATGGGGCAGGGGACGTCAGTGCTCCCCAGCTGTGCACTCATACCTTGGGTTACCCTCAGTCCTCAGGAGGTACCAGTACTTGAAAATAAGTCTTTGGATACTCTATGGAAAGGGGCATCATCCCTACTGTTTCAGTTCCTAGAAATTTAGTCTGTTTAGAAGATTTTATTGAGACTTGTAAGCAGAAGCAAATTCATTCAAGATAGATGTCAGCTGCTTGAGCACAGTTTTAGAGCTTCCTTCTTGTTCTTGGTGATGTTGGGGTGTTTTTTAAGTGTTGTATGAGTAAACCCCTGATGATGCATTTGTTTGTAACACCGTTTCAACTGGCAAAGTTTGGCAGCTAGTGAATGCTCTGCAGGAGAAGTTGTTCAGTCGCAGGTCAAGTAGGGTTTTAAGCTCCAAAACCTTGAGTGATCTTGCATCAAATACTGTGGCTGCAGTTTTGATCCAGCTTCAAGCAGTCAAAACTTTTCTAGTTTTACAAAAAGTTGAATTTGGTCCAACCCAATACAATTTAGTTCCAGCCCTTGGATCTGGACTCTTACAGACCTTATAAACTTTTCAGGCATGGACTTTCCCTTTCTTTTAAGATAATTTGTATTTTTGCTTGTGAAATGCTAGCAAAATGAAGTGATCTAATATTTTGTTCTTTGTCCTTTCATTCTACCTATCTTACTAAATAACAAACAACTCACAAAGTCCTACCACAAAAGCCCCACTAAAAATAGTTGTTCTAGGCATATAAACAGCAGGCTCTATTCAGTCTTGGAGTTATTAGCTCCAAACTCTGATTGCCTTGTACAGAATGGTTACAGGAAAGAGCTGCGTGGTGATATTAGGCAGGACATCTTCCATTTCTCTGGCACAGGACAATTTCAGGGTCTCTTCCATTTGAAACTAATCTAAAAAGGAATAATGTTTTTAAACTGTTAGACTGGAGCTGGTCTCCATTCTGTAATCCACACCATAGGTAAAGATTCTGTAGTCTGTGGCTCTGTTTTTTCAGTCATGTTGATACATCACTTAATTCAAATTAGGGAGACTTAGCAGGAGTCCAGAAATTTGCATCTGCTCCAGCATCAGGGCCAACACAAGTGGAAATGGTGCAAGAACTCAAGGGCTACTAAGAATTGGGACAACATTGGTTAAATTGCATTAATGCATTCAGGGAATGCCTTTGACACCTCTTTTCCATTAACCATACTGGCTGCGCAGTAACACATACAGTGGGAGTGTGCTAATGCAAAAGCTACCTGAATTTGGCGCCGTAGGGAGAGTATTTTCAGCTGCTCTGGGTTACTGGAGCTGTCTGGAGCTGTTTGAGGTTCCAGCGCCTGGTGATCTGCTTCGTGGCATTCTGCGTCATGCCAGGAGCTGCCTGCACAATACATTAATTATACATTCCTGTGCATTTCTGATTCAGATTAGCACGCTAGCTTAATCTTGCATGTTGGTTATTGCTAGATGAAATATCGCTTGCATTCTTTCTATTAATGAAAACCCACACATAATCCCCATGCCCTAAGTACCTGTCCTGATTATCTACCGCATTCATAAGCGCTCCTTGCAGAATTATTTTGCCTAGTTAAAGCTTTATTTTGTATTTATTCTAATTGCCAGCTTTGGTATTTTAAAACTGCTCGCCCATTGGAGGGTGTTTTGTTTTAATCTCTTTTTTGCCGTTCCCTAGCAAGCGCCAGGTTGCCTGTTTCACAAACCCATTACAGGTTCCTGTACAGACGCAACTGTTTGCTGGGGCTGGCCTGTGCTTCTGTGTGGTGCACATTAATCACAATTTGGCTATGTAAACAAGGACTTGTATTTTATGCTGTGTGTGATTGCCCACCTTAGGCTGAATGAAAGATTTCGTTTTAGTAAGTCGTACAAACCCACCTGAGACTGAAAACAATGCGTCCTGACTCCGTTCTATAGGATACATCAGTTTGCTAATTAAAAGTCTGTCTTCATGGTTGATGATCATTACTTTTTATAAAGCCCAAGAATGCTATTAAGCAGGTTCTGGAATGGTGGTGTGTGGTTTATGGTTCTTTTACAATTGCTTCCTGCCTATTTTTTCTGTGAATTCATTGTGTTCAAGAGTCACTCTTTGCTTTTCAGTTACGGTTTTCATAGAGTAAATCTGCAAGTGTTGTTTATAGTCGAAATGTTCTCAATTGTATATATTTTTGAACAGCTTGAATCTAATAGCAGTTTCGTGGTTGGAATAAACAAGTGAAAAAAAAAATAATAAGAGCCATGGATCAGCAAATGGAAAATAAAAACAAAGTCCTTAGAGAGATAAGTAACAAAACCCTATACCTTCTAACCCAGAAAATTTGTCACTCCTTTTGTCCATGTATATGCTCCCGTTATTATTCTGCTTTGATTCACGTGTACTTCAGAGAATCTGTCACGCTTAGTCTAGGTAGGAGCTATCAATAGAGCTATTACAACAGGACAGATGAAACACAGCCTGTCTCAAGCATTCAGCTGTCTTTTTTTTGTGTCTACAATGCTGCAGATAGATAAGCTGTAGCATGTTACTTGAGCATAAAGTTATCCAGATTTAAGGAAAGCTGGGTATTAGTATAGATTAAAAGAACATCTAGGGTTGCAAAAGCAAGGATTAATACTTGTATAGCAGCCAAGGAAATTGAAAAGGATAGAAATTTACCATTTATAGAGAACTGCATTGTCTTTAACAGTGGAAGTGAGGAAGAGGCTTCCCCAAGGAATTGAAACCTGCCTGGATATGTTCCTGTGCGGCGTGGTCTAGGTGGTCCAGCTCTGGCAGGGGGACTGGACTAGGTGATCTTTTGAGGTCCCTTCCAATCCCTGATGTTCTGTGATTCTGTGATTACCTGTTGCCTTCAGCATTTCCCCCTCCACCTTCTGCACTACAAGGCTTGTGTTGTTAGCCGAGATGGTAACGCCCTCGCTTGGTCGAGCACAACTGCAGTGTTCAGTGTGCAATATACTTTTGCCGAAAGACACGTAATGGCCATGTTCTTGGCTCTGAAGTCAGAAGCAAAATAGATTAAACTCAGTGCTGTCCTTCTGAATTAATAACTCATGAACGTGTGAAATGCCTTCAACTAATACTGGAGCTAATGGTGCAGTGGCAGCACCTAGAGGTCCTCTCCATGAGAAGAAGCAGCAAGGAGAGTCCAAACACTCCACAGGGAACGGGAATGTGTGATTGCAAAGAAGGGAGAGCACTCTATCTCGTTATGTCTCTTATCAATAATTATGGATGAAGAACAACTAAAGAGTTACACGCACATGAATTCACGACAGCTTTCTGTCTTTCTATACCGGCATCTTTCATAGAATTTGCTGTGAGACTCCATCCTATTTCCTATTTTCTTTCTATTCTCTGCATTCCTCTCTCCCCTCCACACCAGTTACTTCTAGCGATTCTTAAATGCAAACATAGTTTTGATCAATAGCTTTTATGGTAAAATCCATAGAACAAAACCATCCTTTTATGCATCTCAGAACAAATAATTTAGACTACAAGCTCCAATACAACTTCTGTTTAAGCTTGGAGAATGATGTTCTGACATGCAAAGTCGACTCGCCTCGCATTGACATTTAAATATAATCACAGGAGTAGATGGTTGAGAGCCCAAAATGAGATGAGAGCCATAAGTGACTGAGTGAGTTGCAGAAGAGCTGATGGGAAGGACTGCAGCGATTGCAAATGAGGCCCGTCCAGGAGGTAATGTGATTAGTGTTTTCTAAGAGCAAAGCATGTTGCAGAAATCCAATGAAGCCTGGACCGAGGTGAACAAGGTGGTGGGGAAAGCCCATAATTCCTCCAGTTTTATCTAATAAGAGCTTTATCATTTTCACTTGTGGGTTGGTTAGGTTTTTTTCCCCCCAGCCTTGTGCTGGGGGTGTTTGAGAGTTATTACAAGATTTGAGGGAGCGCTGAGTTTTTGATCTTGTCGCAACCGAAAGTACTTTATAAATGTCAGAGTTGGTGCATGAAAATCTGGGACGCCGCTCGGCTGCTTCGCTTGCGAGAGCTCAGCTAATGAGGCCACGAGAGAGCGGGCTGCTGAGCAGCCCGGTGTGGTGGCCCTGCCTCACCAACCCCATGCTTCAGTGCACCTTCCAGAAAGGGAGGAGGCCCCCAGTGTGTAATGGCAACAAATCACCAGCCTTAAATATTAATAACGCTTTGCACGCCTGTCATACTGGGGAACGTTTATGCAAGTGGAGGTTTTTGTGCTGTGTGGTAGAGTTGTGCTTCCCCTTTCCTGTCCTGATTCTTAGTTCGTGGGGCAAACATGTTGAAGGCTTGTCGGACTATTGTGTGAGTGGTGTGAGCTATCTGCTGCATCCAAAATTCATCAGAGCAAGGCAAGATAACCAGAATAAGGCGTCTTGAAGGGCTATGTGGGGATTGCAGCCATGGCAAAGGGTTTCTTAGCTCTGTGAAGGTTTCTAATCCAAACTAAGCTGAGTGAGCAGCGTTATGTGTGGGGCACCTCACAGCAGACGCTAAAAAGGTCAAGTACCTAAAGTTAGATGAAATAAGTTTTTCTGAACAACTGTTTTAAAGTTTCATAAACATGGAACTTTTTAAATGCTCACTAAGGAGTGTGCTTTATTAAGAACAGTGATTAAGGGTGTTCAAAGTCTATTTAAGAGGAACGGAGAGTGTTTACAGGAGATCCCGCAAGCTACAATTCACATGCTTGAATAACCGTTTTGTACTGAAGTGTCACGGTTGTGGAGGCTACTGCTCTGGAGACATTTAAAACCCCCCTGGCTCTTCTCAGTGTCATCGAATGATAGAACAAGGGGCAGTGGGTGTAAGCTGGAACATAGAAGGTTCCACATCAGTATGAGAAGGAACCTCTTCACAGTGAAGATGACAGAGCACTGGAAGGGGCTGCCCAGGGGGGTTGTGGAGTCTCCTTCTCTGGAGACGTTTAAAACCCTCCCGGACATGTTCCTGTGTGACTTAGTCTAGGTGATCCTGCTGTGGCCAGGGGATTGGACTAGATGATCTTTCAAGGTCCCTTCCAACCCCTAATGTTCATGATACTGCTTTGTGAAGGTAAGGAGCAAGGATAGTAAACTTTTCCTGGGTTAGTGACTATTGATGACTAGTTTCAGAGTTCCATGATGGAAGAAAGTGACGAGCAGTGTCTGGGTTCGAGCATGCAGAAGCCCAAGTCTTAACTTGGCAAACAACTAATTCTCCTGAGTTCAAGAAAACTTCATGTGTGGTTCACTTTCTCAGAATAAAGGAGTTTGGACTGAGTTGTGATCAGCAGTGATACCAGTCCTATCCAGACTGCTGCATTGTGTTCCTCTGTCAACATCCGTCTTTTTTAGCTCAAACAGAAAATCCAGTGCTTGAGGAGGGAATAAAGGGACCCTCAACAATGCACTTCAGATATACTTCTGTACACGGAAAGGTTTGCTGTGTTAAACTCAGGTTAAATAAGCTGCTGAAGTTGATGGCGTAGCTTCTGCCAAACATAATAACAGAGTAATTGACTTTTTAGTTTTGGTTTTCAGCCTTTTGATTAGGACTTTTTTTTCCCTAATGCACTCAGGGGATCAGAACAACAGTTTATGCTGCCTGGAAACTGGGTGCTCAGGTTCCTCGAGGGTATTTGGAAATGGCAGGTATAAAACAGAAACTGGCTTGATGGTGCAGTGGGAAATGCCACTAAGCTGTATTTTCCCTGAGAGAAAACGAGACTCTCCAAAGTGCTCGCTGTGCAAGGCACTGGCATGTTTTAGACAGGAGGTTTCACTCTAGGAAATGGCTAAACTAGTGGTTTAGTGTCTCACAAGCAGGAAATGTGAACGTGACAGTAGCTGAGTAACTTTTTGGTAGACCCGTTAAAATGTTTGCAGACCACACTGCAAGACAAGAGTGTGTAAATATCAGCGACCCACTTATAAAGCAGCAAGCATGTGTTTAATAGCCAAACAGTCAGGCACCTGCCCTTGCTTTTCCCTGGGCTACTTGGTCTCTACTTTACTGCAGGAAAGCTAGCTTGACCTGAAACACAGAAAAGGAGGACTTGCTAGGTTTTGTTTTGTTTGGTGAAATCAAGTTTCTGGCTGGTCAATTAAACTAGTGGTGGTGCTTGACACTGATGGCATCGACATGTCATGACCGTCAATTTAAAGCACTTTAACACAACATCCATTTTAGGTGTAGTGTAATGCAGTATCTGCTGAGAGAAGTCGGGCGTCACCTGAGATCTTGTCTGCTGGTCTCTGCCAGGCTAGTCTGCTGAGTTTGGGTTTTGGTAACTGGAAAAGAAAACCTTGGTAGTTAGACAACAGCAGCCTTGTTGCACCACTGCAATCTGCAGTCAGTCAGTCCGTCAGTCTCTCCTGTATCTCATAGGAAATAGCATTCAAACAAAGGTTTGGAATTTATTTTCACTACAGAATGGATATTTGATCCCTGGGTAATAAACAATAAAAGAGGAAGCAGTAAAGAATCACATATTACAGAAGCTCATGTTAAAACAAAGCCTGAGATTTCTATTGGGAATTTTGTATGGCTTTTCAGAAGCAGAATCTCAGATGCATCAAGCCCTTGCAGTGTGATATTTTTAACAATTACAAGTCCAAATACGTGCAATTACCAACAGTAGGACTTTTGTCAGGAATGACTGCACCAAGTTTAATTTAATGTACTCAGCCTTGTAATTGTTTTTTTTTTAATCTTGCTGTGCCAATGACAGCAGGTTTCTTCCTGCACAGGTTTTATATTTTATATCCTTCACAAATCACACATTTAAGACAGTTTTGTTCTGCAGCATCTCTGAAATGCTGGCTTATTAGCAAGCCAGTCCACGCCAGATTATTTTAATATTGATAGACTGTGTCAACAGTCGAGGTGAAGCTGCGTTCCTTGTGCTGTTTTGTTAAGGTTTAGTGAAACTAAATCACAAAACATTGCCTTGCTTGGAAATTGAATCGAAAAGATCCATCTAGGGTAAGATTACTTGTTTAGGGAAAGCTGGTCTTGCATTCTGAAGATTTTGGTGGCTTTCGCTTGCACTTTGGATGCCCAAACAATACCAGACAAACTCCAAGTGCCTCAGTGCTCCAGTATGCTGATGAACTGGGCTTTTGAACGATATTTTCGTCTGTGCTTCCCAGAGCTCTGTCTTTGTCATAAATAGGAGAGAAAAAAGCAAGCGTGAACCGAGAGCTATATATAACATTAATTTTCTGTGCAACATAACAAAGAGCTACCAGACCTGCTGGTGACAAATGATGCTGGTTCCCTCTTGTTCTTATTCATTCTTTTTAGGCTCAACATTATTATAAGGGCTAGTCTTGCATACATGGGGTTTTTTGTTTTCTGTTTTGTGCTTTGTTTTTTGACTTGCTTTGCACTGGAAACACTTGCATGTGCATCCAGGATATTACTTATTTCATACTGGTCCTTTTAATGTGAAAGGAGACAGATTTTTATCCTGGGATTGATAAATGGGAACCTATGGGATGTGACTAGCCAGCATGCCATGGTCTGCCCTGGTGAGACCACATCTGGAATATTGTGTCCAGTTCTGGGCCCCTCAGTTCAAGAAGGACATGGAGTTGCTGGAGAGAGTCCAGCGCAGAGCCACAGAGATGATGAAGGGAGTAGAACATCTCCCTTATGAGGAAAGGCTGAGGGAGCTGGGTCCCTTTAGCTTGGAGAAAATGACACTGAGGAGTGACCTCATTAATGTTTATTGATTTGTGAAGGGTGGGTGTCAGGAGGACAAGGCCAGGCTCTTCTCAGTGGCATCTAGTGATAGGACAAGGGGCAATGAGTGTCAGCTGGAACACAGGAGGTTCCACATCAAAATGAGAAGGAACTATTTCACAGTGAGGGTGACAGCGCACTGGAAGGGGCTGCCCAGGGGAATTGTGGAGTCTCCTTCTCTGGAGACGTTTAAAACCCTCCTGGATACGTTCCTATGCGACTTGGTCAAGGTGATTCTGCTGTGGCAGGGGGCTTGGACTAGATGATCTTTCGAGGTGCCTTGCAATCCCTAATGTTCTGTGATTCTGTGTTGTTTGGTGTTGAAAGTGCCTTTCAGCCTCTTGTACCTGGAGTTCCAGCAGCTTATGCTTGCTTCTAGGGGATTACAGGAAACAAGTAGTGAAAACAAGGCTTCTGTAAGGATTTTTAACACACCTCTGTGGTCTGCACAATCTTTGGCAATTTTGTTAAGTTCTGTCAGGCAGATCAGGTTGATCACTACTACCTGTGACTTGTGTAGAACAGATTACTGGGTATTTCAGCATGTAGCACATCACAGTGCTTGAAGTTAGCTAATGATCTGCATAATCTTATATATACATGCCTTCAGCAGCCATACAGCCCTACACCTCTAGCTTGAATTACTCAATACGTAACTCTCTCTGTGTTCTCAGTCTCTTAAAAAAAATGTGAAATTCACTGTGATAAAAAATTCAATAACTCTTCCTGGAAGCTGGAATAAGAAGAAATAGTGTTGGACATACCTTGTAGGCTGTGTTTCAGAATTTAGGGAAAGTCATGCTCATTGCCTTTCATGCTGTATGTCAGACCTCTGACATTACTCCTTTATGTCTCCTGGCAAGTGTTTCACATTCAAGAAGGCTTATATGCCTAGGGAAAAAAAGGGGAAGCACAAGGAAGAAAAGACAATTGCAGTGACACAGGTTAAACTAATAGGGACTGTGGTTTCAAAAAAGCATGGAAGTGTGTTTACACTTCCTGTGTGCTAGTGATTCTTGCCTGGACCATGGCCCATTGGATCAATATTGCTGTTTCTTAGCAGGTTTCCCTGGTGCCACCCCTGGCCGTGTGCCTGCTGTGTGCGTGCCCAAGCCCTGAATTCCTGTGCACGTAGCTTGTTGTGACTGGTACAGCTCAACAGCTTTATATGCTGGATGAAAACAGAAAGCCCGGTATGTCTGCTTCATCCCCACGTAGCAGCCGGTTGTGTTTTACCCCTAGAAATTGTGGAGATTCCATGGTTGCAAACTGGTAGCCCAGGGAGAGCAAACCAAATCGAGGCACTGCTTTTGCCTGCAGCTTTGGGTAGAGATGCAACTAAAATGGGCAAAACCATGCCTGTCCTTGTTTGTGAAGGACTCGAGCCCCTGCCCTCTGGTTCTCTTGCAAGTTCCTTTTTAAACAGTTGGAGTTTATAGTCTAACCTGCTGGAGTAATTTTCTGTGCTCCCTGCTTTTCTTTTAGAGCAAACGGGGAAATGGGCTTCCTCAGAGCACAGACGCTGAAGTCACCCAGTCTCCTTGGTCTGGTAACTGCTCTTGTTTGTGAATGGAGTATTCACATCTGCCCAAGGAAATACAAATTGATGTGTTTGAGATGTGCTTAGAAGACTAATTTTGACCAGCAGAACCTGTCACATTTAGGGATGCTGACATGACGGTGGAAGAAGCTTTGTGGAATCTTTAGGAGATGGTTTGTCCTGCTGGGCTTTTAAAAATTGTTTTCTGGCATGTTTGGCAAGAGAAAAGTGGTTTTGTCAAAGGAAAAAGAGTTGTGTGGTCTCATTTTGAGTCCTGAACGACAAATATAGGCAGTGTCCTTCTTGGGGAATTTCTTCAATGCATGATGACTTTATTCCTCAGTTGTTAACAGACAGAATACTTTAAAGGCAGGTGAGACTGTGTGTTTTGACTGGTTATATCCAGTAGCAGTATTTGCTTGGGGGAGGTGCAGAGGAATTCCCAAACCATTCAATATTCTGGCACCAGTTAGTATTTAGCTGCTACCACTTCAGTTTCTGAGTCACTGACAGGAGAGAGCAAGACCCTCAGTCTTTAACACCTGGATATAGAAGTCCGCAAGAAGCACTGACTGCACTTGTTCTAAGCTGGAAGTCCGTCCCCCGCAGTAGGTGTTTCTGTGTGAATTACAATCACAGTCAAGGAGCTGGCCAGTGCTTTGCCACCTTCTGTTGACAGCTTTTGGCTTTTTCAGAAATATTTTCTCCTCATGCATACAGTAGCTGTCAGCGTGATTCAGAGCCTTTGGAAGGAGAGCTTCATCTGTATTTGTTGTTTGCTTAGCAAAGCTTTGACTTTATGGCTAGGTATTTCAGAATCTTTTATGCCAGGGGATCATTTATATTTCAGAGATACAGGAAGGCACCTTGGAGCCTGCTACATGCCTTGATTGTTTTTTAACCTTAGCCCAGTGTGATGCTCTCTCTAAAGAGTATTCTCACGTAATCCTGCAGGGGAGAATAAAGGTAACTCGGTTGCCTGGCATTAATACTGTAAATCACAAGTACATAATGACAAGTCTGAGAAATGTACTAAAAATAATAATAAGAGAGGCCCGTTTCTGAGCAGTAAATGCCATTAAGCTTTGCTTTGAATTCTGACATCTATCTAAAATCTCTACCCACAACCCGCAGTTGTGTATCAGGGGGCTGTTTGCTTGTTTTGTACTTCAGAGGAGCTGACTTAACTTTATGTGCTAGTCCAGATGTGATTCTCCCTGGAGGTACTCCTTGGCTGGGCTGCAGGAAGATGTTTCTCAGAACCCGAAGAGAAATCATGTAAAAAACATGGCCTGAGCCGCCCCAGGGGTGTTCTTTTCCCTGGGAGAAAAGCAAGGGCTGGAGGGGGAATGGCCTACTTCGTGTGACTGTGAACAGGAGGGTGGCATTTTCACAAGCAGGAAAGCTTGAAGCAGCTTGAGCTCCTTCTCAAGCCCAGCTTAGATGGAGCAAGTGTGGTATGAAGTGATTACAGTGAGGATTTCTGGAGGAAAGCTTAGCAGTGGGGCTTTCTCAAGGATTTTGGAAGCCCCGTGTACAGTTCCTCCTGCTGGTTTCCTTCGGAGGGTCTATCTTGGCAGGTACAGATATATCTCAGAGATACAGTAAGTCCAACCTCATCCAGGTCAGGTTGCTCATCTGGGTGTATGCAGGGCAGTGAATGGTAGGAACTAGGTGAGGCTTTCTCTCCTGGGTGCTGGAGAGTGCAGCAGGAGATGTCTCTGGGGGATGCCAGGTGTAGGGATTCAGACTGCATGTTCCATTAGACCTCAAGCAGTGCCATTTACCCTGTGGAAGGGGACACAAATGCCTAATTTATGACTGCGTTAGTGGCGCTGCATTCACATTTCCATTCACAGTCTCAGAGGAGAAGTTTGAATTTAAATTTTTTAACACATTTAGGGATGAGAGGTATGTGAAATTGCCCAAGAATTCCCTTAAGATGTAAAGGTGATCATACAATAACATAAAGGTCCTGCAGTTGCTGAAGTGGTGACTAGCCATTCGGTTCAAAGCACGGGCTCTTTCTTCTCCTGACCCTGCTGTGCAGTGCAAAATCAGCCCAAAGCAGTATTTTCCCTGGCAGCTCTGATGAAGACTGTACATGGTCCTGCTGTGTTGCAGTGGCCCCAAGAAAACATGAGGCACCAGCAGATTCACGACTCAGTATGTGCAGTGGATGGGGGTTGCCTCGGGGCTTCTGGCAGACAGAAAATAGAGAGATGGAGACAACATCTGTTGCAAAACCCTGTAAAAAATATGTCTGCTTCGGATGAAGCTGTGTGGGTAGACTGAACCTCATGAGGAGGCTCAATCTGAATAGATGCGATTTGTATCTGTAAAGTTGATCACGTGAAGTGTCTCAGTGTCAGATGGGAAGCTGTGCCTCTACATAAATAAAAAAGTCATCCTGCTTTACTCCTCTTTGACATGAGTGTTGAAGTGTTGTAAGTCTGTGACCATTCTGAGATGAGAAAGCAAGAAAATGATCAAAGCAGATGCTGGAAATGATAGTACCACAGTTGACAAACCAACACTAAATAAAGTGCTAAGCTTCAGACGGCTCTGGGAGGAGAACTGCCCTAGCAAGCCTCAAAGGCAGGCTGGCTAATTTAACCATGAGCCTAATCAAATGGCTCTTTCTAATTACTGTGCAAGGAGTAACTGTCTAAAAACTGCTTCTCTAGTGCGTGTGTGTGTGTGTGTGTATCTATCTATATATCTTTTGGCAACTGGTCTCTGGGACCTCATGGACTAAAACCTGGAGGCAATGTTGGCATGTTTGGGCAATCCAGGCAAACCTCTGACCTCATATATGCTTCATTTCCAACTTAGCATAACTAGAAGGTAAATAAAAACAGCAGCTTTAAATTGGGTGGGAAATGCCAAGTGTTGATCCACTTCCACCCCTGCTGCCGTAGAGGGGCTTGCTGACAGCAGCTCGTGACATGGAGGTTTTAATTGCCCTCCAGGGCTGATGATTCATAGATTTCTCTCTTCCTGTTCCCTTTTCCTCAGCTGATCCTGGATGTTCTGGTGATAACTGAAGCCAAACAGCTCAAACCCCAAACTCGTTATCTGTCCTTCAAAATCCTCACAGCCTCCTCCTCTTACCATTGATGCTGACAGCTCCACCGCTGCTCCTTGTGGCACAGACTCTCAACAGTAGTGTCACTTCTCACTCTTCCTCATTTCCAAAATTTTGTGAAATGCTTCTGCTTTTCTGTGCAGCATCTCTGCAATGTGTCTTCTCTCCTTCATTGCTGCCACTGGCGCATCCCTTTCTCTGGGGTTGCTGACTTTTTGCATTGTCTCTCCGTATCTGTCCTCCGGATGGTCTACCCTAACCTTTTATTCCCCTTCTCTCTCCCTGCTTTTGCATTTGCCGTGGACAGGTGCTGGAGGGTAGGAAACAGCTACTAAGGAAACTGGGAAATAATTTGAATTATAGAGAACCACAGTGGTCTTCTTGTTATGCCCAGTGGAGCACAGGTTTTTCTGTTAATCCAAACATGAGATTTCCCGAGTTGTTTGTGCTTTTGCTTCACTTCAGTGATTGGTGCTGCTAAGGTGGGGGATTCTTAGCCAAATATAGGAAATAGTGAAGTGTGGGTTGCTGTTGGTTTCTCTGAACTTCGCAGATGCACATTGCTGTATGCTGGTGGGGGCTCCAACGGTTTGTGTAAATGAATCAATCTTCTGAAAATTTAAATTTTAGAACAACTGGAAGTATTTCTACCTTCAGTCACACACATAAGGCACGTCCAAATAGGCATAGTTTATTCAAATTCCACCTTATTCCTGAAACCTTAGACCACCGTATTTCTGTCGGGGATTTCCCAGAGAGGAACTCGCAGTCGTGCTCGGTGCAATATATGCGGAGCAGAAGCAGGGCTTCTGGGTGCATCTATTTGCAACTCTTGGCCAACCACCATTTGCATAATGAGAACGACATTACACTCCTGCTTGGGTTTTCATTAGAAAGCAGGTGTTGTTTATTTAAAAAGTTATCTAAACACATTTTTTTCATAGAAAAGAGAGGAGGCACAGAAATAAGCTTGTTGTGTTTCATAGGGTTGCCAGGGTAGCAGTAGGAAAATACAGCAAATCAACAGTGAGATGTGCAAGAGTGAATACAGACTCTGCCCAGAGGCTATGGAAGGCACCACGACATATTTCAGGCTTTATCAGGAGTGAGGCAAACATTTGCACGGCCCTGAAAGAGCTTCTGGCTTTGCAGCGGACTAACATAAAGTGGCATAATTAAAAGTTACGTTCTGCTTGAGCCCTTTCTAGTGCTCAGTAATCAAAGACCATAATCAGAACGAATTATTGCATTTGTATGCTGCCATCCACTGAAAAAGATGCATTGCTTGGTTTATAGCCTGGTCGTGATTTATTGGGTCTAATTTCAGAGACTGGCACCAGAAGCAAGTCAGATCCACCTGTTGCAGTGGTCCCTTGAAGAGGCATGTGTTGGGTTCTGCGTGCTGCCAGGTGTTCAGAAAAAAAATTCCAGGTTGTTTTTTAAATGCAATTGGAGTGTGCAGACACGATGAAGGTTAAGCTGAGGAAGGGTTGATCGTGCATAGTTACGCACACCTCACGGGTACTAGCAGCTTTACCTCTGAGGTGACCTCTAGGTACAAATGACACTGCAGGATTAGTAACAAGGCATATGCTGAGCTGCTTAGTCTCTTGTAACAAGACAGAGAAGTGGGAAAGGAATTTCTACTCAGGGTACCCAATTCACAGAGTCACAGAACATTAGGGATTGGAAGGGATCTCGAAAGATCATCTAGTCCAATCGCCCTGCCACATCTTGTCCAAGTCACACAGGAACATGTCCAGGTGGGTTTTAAACATCTCCAGAGAAGGAGACTCCACAACACCCCTGGGCAGTTTGTTCCAGTGCTCTGTCACCCTCACTGGGAGGAAGTTCCATCTAATATTGATGCAAAACCTCCTATGTTCCAGCTTACACCCATTGCCCCTTGTCCCATCATTAGATGACACTGAGAACAGCCTGGCTCCATCCTCCTGACACCCACCCTTCACCTATTTATAAACATTAATGAGATCACCCCTCCGTCTCCTTTTTTCCAACCTAAAGAGACCCAGCTCCCTCAGCCTTTCCTCATCAGGGAAGTGTTCTACTCCATCATCTTCGTGGCTCTGTGCTGGACTCTCTCCAGCAGTTCTGTGTCCTTCTTGAACTGAAGGGCCCAGAATCAACCCTCGGAGCACAGCGTTGCTGGTTGATAGCAAGTAATAGAGCTGCAAAATTATTTCTGTACAGGACTATCCTGCTTGGCTGCGTTGGAAACTACTTTCTGTAGTTTCTGTAGGACCATGAATGATATAGTTTGCTGTAGGTAGAAATTTTCTGATGAATAGGAAGACAAAACCAGAAATCTGAAGCCAACATTTTGATGTAAAAATTGCACTCATTAGAAAAAAGTAAGTTGTGCCTAGTCCAGGGAACTCTTAGCGGGTCTGGTAAAGCATCAGTGCAGCCTTGTCCTTTCTGAAGGCCACTCTCTGGCATGTGCTGACGTTCATGAGTACACAGACATTTGAAGGAAGATGTAGGCAGCAGTCTGTTTTCACATTCTTTTCACTAGATGTGGGACATGCAAATTAAAGTAAATCCTTCAAACAAATGGAAAATGTTCTGCAACTGTTGGAAATGTATGGGAGGAGTAGTCTACAGCAGGAACTACAAACAGTTGGCAAACTATACTCAGTGTTGGGCTGTGGCTGATGATTTCATGACTGACAGTTGCTGGTTGTTTGAACAAAGGTCACTTTTCCAGCAAAGTCTGCCAAACCTTTGGAGAGGGTTTTCTTACTTGGTTCTGAACCTTCTGCCTGATTTCTGTTTGAAGCAGTCAAGAAAGCTGTGTTCAGATGTCAAAACCTAAACCCATAGGTCAGATCCAAAGAGCTGGGACTCCTGTAGAGAAGAGGAAGTTTCTGAAGAGGATCGAGAACTTTCTGCAGGTTGTTTCTCCATTCTCCCTCGCAACCTCCATTTTCAGTTCTGTGCTGTGGCTTGAGCTCCATGAGCAGAGGTGCAGAGCATTTGCAGCTCCCTCTCCAATAGCACAGGTTAATGATCTCCAGCCTCTCAGAATAGGCAACTTTTGGTGGTGTCTGCTGTTTAGGTGGTTCCACCCCTTTGTTCTCTGTCACCTTACTGCCAACTGGTTTGGCAGGTTGAAGCCACATGAGCCATTTTGAGGAGGTGCGGCGTAGAATTGTTGGATGCTCTGCCCATGGGCTGTGATTTATTTGCTCCCAAAGTGTCTTCTCACTGCATACAATGCCCATATACACAGTCTACCACCACCAGTTCAAACACTGGGACTTGGCAAACACACCCAGTTCCTTCAAACACAGGCCTTAAGAAGCAAAAGTTTTTTGAAACTCACAGATGCCTCCGAACTTTGATTTAAACTTGTAACTGTCACCTGGGTTTTGACAGATGGGTAATGAAAGATCAAGACAAATGCTGGTAGGAGTCTTTTGAGATGTGCTGCTATTAGCATTTGCTCTGAGCGCAGTTTAAAGAGAACATAAGACTAACAATTTAATGTCTGTTAGTCATCTTACACTGGAGAACTCCTGCTGGTGGAGGTGAAATGTCTAACTCAAAATTCATGAGGCAGGGGATTGGTAATAAGGAAGAAGCAAAGGAATGCGCCAAAAGATGAACTGTAGACCTGAACCAGGAAAAGAACAGAAGAGAAAGGACACAGTTCTCCGATATGGGGCTCTGTCAGTCAAAGCTGTGTTTCTCTAGGTATGGGCTAGGATAAAAGACCTGTAACAGAGTCTCGGCTGGATGTGGTATTAGCTACAGATGCACAGGACATGGCGGAGGAAATAAGATGTTTCTTAGAGTGACTGTTAAAGTTGTCAGTGGAGAGTGGTACAGAATAATGCAGATAAGCTGCTTAAGTCACCCCTGGATGGCAGCTTACTTGCACCTCTGCTTACCCTGGATCTGGCTTTTGCATATTCTTTAATATAACACTTTTACAAGGGCTCAGAGTGTGATATTTTAACATGCTCCGGTAGCCCCATATTCCATAAGTAATGAAGTGCCAGTGAAGTAGGAGGGATTGTCTTTTGAAGAGGGAGTCGCTCCAAAAAAATGGCTCTTGTGTTGAATTTAATTGTGTTTACCTTCCGTAGCACTGAGATATTTTGCAAACTGCTAAACTCTGGCCCTAAACAAGCCAAGCAATTTCTCTTGATGCCAATCTGCGTGGATCACTGATAGCATAAATCTGCATGTGCCAGTGATCTGTGCCTGGGTGTGGGAGAGAGAACAAGCCGCAAGATTTATAGTCTCATACTCTCCTTTTTCCCCTTGAAAAACCTGCACTGCTCCATTTCCACAGAGAACAGAAAGGAAGAAGCTGTCTTAGACAGAGGGACTTTGCTAAATTGTGTGCTTCTCCTCTGCAAAACCTGCCAAAGACCTGTCAGAAAACCCCCACGAAGAGAAGGCTGCCCAAAGTGACACTGACTCCTGCTGCTGTGGTTGTCCTTCCCACAGGACTTCTGGGAGGTGGGAGTACTGGTGCCTCTTGTGCCATCTGGACCTGATCTCTAGGGCAAGCTGGAGCAGGGGCAAAACAACTTGGTGTGGCTGGGGTTAGGGAAATGACTGAAATAATGAGATATTTTATGTTCCAGCTCTGATCCTAGATGACCAGCTAGGAGACCACGTGTGCTCCTTCACCGAATTCCCTTTTTCTCTTCAATGAGCTTTTGTGCCTTTAAGAGGATCCAAAGCAAGGACAGGTTTAACCACAGTAATTTTGCAAAAGACAGAGGCTTTTCAGTTCACTATTTCCTGACAGTTATCGCTGTATTTTCTAACAGTGTGCCTGTCATAAAATAATAGATTAGAGTGTGAAAATCTTCAGACCCTGGGAGAAGTGCTGGAGGTCACAAGGTCACCTGTTTGGGGCTATCAGCATAATTTGGAGCCAGTGACGCCCACAGATTAATTGCCCTTTTATTGATTCTGAATTGACTCTCTTAATTAAGGAGAGTGCCACTTGCTTACATGATGGGTTTTCCCATGTTATTAAAACAAAAGCTTGCAAGTGAAATCCTTTGCTGTGTATAGACCCTTCCTTGGAAAACGTTCTGATGTATTTAATAGACTTCTCTGCCTACAGTTTGTGTTTTCCTATGTGGTTTGGTTTCATTGGTTGCTTTGCTATAAGATGCAGTGAGGAGTTGGGACTTGGAGCATCTGGGGCTGCAGAGGCAGCAAGGGGCCAGTCTGTGTGTGATGCTGAGATAGAGATGCTCTCTTCAGAAGAACCAAAATAACTGGCAACTTGGAGAAAAACGTTCCCTTTTCACGCAGCTTGTCGATATGTTGAGTTCTCTGGAGACAGTGCTTTTGTGCTTCTGCAGATGTTAAATCCTGTACGTTTCATGGGCTCTGACAGTCCTGTATTCAAATGTTATAGGCATTGATTGTACTCGGGATGATGTACCCAGTGGTGTAAATGCTGCTGAAGGGATAGTGCTGGTGCTAGAAAGAAGAGGGTGAAGACTTTCCTGGAGTACCAGCCTTTAGCCCTTCCCTCAGGATGTTCTTTGCACAGATGCTTAGACCTTAGAGGGAAGGAAAGATAAAATTAACGGTTAAAAATGTAAGAGCTCCCACATAATTTCTTCCTGCTCTTTCCACATAAAATATGAGATGGGGGCGATTTGGGGTGTTTCTCATATGGGGTTTTTGACTCTTCTCCCGCTTGAGCAAGGGCACAAGGAAAGATGTGAGGCTGGAGAGGTGTGTTAGTCCTTTGGCTGCAAGGCTGGTAAGGGTTTTGTTCTTTGGAAAGATTTTGATCAAATAGGAGTTGGGAAAAGTGAGAATATTCTCCAGACTGCTTTAATCCACTGACTTCCCCTATGCAAGAAGAGCAGTGTTCTGGCAGAACGAATTTCTTGGGGCAACATTGAGTTCTGGGGCAAGTGCAGTGCTATGTGAAGCTGTTCTTTAGGAAAGCAACACTTGATGGGAAAACCGAGACAACAGGCTGTCATCACATTCCCTCCTGGCATTTCTGATCACATCATTCTCCCAGGAATCCCAGCTCACAAGGAATATTCTTTTGTTCCCCTTCCTTCTTCACCTTGCTGCTGTTGAGCATCCACCTGCCTCTCGTGTTGGATCTTGCATGTGCTCCAACCACTCGGTGCAAATAATTGGCATTGGAAAAGTACCGCGCAGGGTAAAGCTGTGCAGGGTCACTTTCTGATATATTGCCGTTGCCTTAGAGACAGTAACTAAGGAGAGTAACTTGTGGTTTTGACTCATCCCAAGGCACTGCCTACACTGAATGTAGGACACCATAGGACAAGTTGGACATACTGGTTAACGGGGAAGTTTTAGGACAGCCATCACTGCCGGCGGGTGGGTTTTTTGCTCTTCCCATCTGCAGGAATTAACATCTCAACAGTGATTTGCTCTCTGTGGATAGATCAGGTGCAATCCTTGCTGCTTAACTTAGTCAGAAGCAAAGCGCGCCACTGGCAACGCTGCTTTTAAAATAAGTATCCTGCAAATGTATTATTCATTTTAAGAGATAAATGTTGGCACTAAAGAAATAATCATAGTCCAAAGGGTTTCAATTATATTTCCATACATAATAGCTTTCCGAGTGTGCATGTATATACTACACAGTAAATGCATATTCTATATAAAATTAATTTGTATAGTTATAATGAGGCTATTGTGCTAAAAGGTTATTTGTTTCTTTAATAGTTTGAGTTCTAGTAGGGTAAGAAAGCCATGGATTTGATTTTTCACTGGATGCAAATCAGTATAGCCCTACTGAACCCCAAACTGATGATCCAGATCAGCTGGTATCTCTTATTTTCTGTCGTCTTAAGTAGTTGAATTCAAGGGGCTGGCCTTTTCTACCTAAAAAAAGAACTTAAAACTTCAGAGATGAGTGTTCTGAGGTCAGCAGCTTAACTATAGCTGCTCAGGTTGCCTTTTTTCCAGCTTTCTCCAGAAAACCTCATTCTATCTGTAACAGGCAGTCTTCCTAGTGCAGGTATTGATTATAAATGTTCAGGGGTGCTGCAGGGGGCTGCTCCTCAGACATCATGTGCTGCCCTTGTCTGAGCTGGGAGGGTCCCCAAGTACTTCATGACATGGTCCCCATCCTGCTGAGAATGCTGGGGGATTCCCTCAGGAGGAGATGCCAGGATTGTTGTCATCTTAAACTTGATAGTGCAGTACAAATGTGACAGTGAAACAGCATAAAGAGCACATATTGAGCCAGAGGGAGCAGGTCAGGTCACCCTTCCTGGCTTTTGTCACTTATTGGATAGGTTCAGGAAAGCTGTGGCTGGATGCCCAGGGTTAGCTGGCGTTTAACACAGCTTGAGGAGGAAGAAAGCTGCAGAAAAATGCCCAGTGACTGTAGTGACCTTTAGTAGCATCTCAGAATTGCAACCATGATTCAAATAAGCCTGGTTCTACTTTTTGCTTTCTGAGGTTACACTGTCTCCCACTCAGAATTCAGCCTTAGACTTGCCAAAAATCCTTCCTGAAATGTTTTGTTCACTGAAGATAGCTTGGAGCAAACACAGTACAATCCACTTGTGCTGCAAACGTTCCTTGAGGTTGCACTGCATTGATGCCGTAGCACAACATCTTCCAGAAGAAACCCAGTGAGTCCAGTCTGTGTTTGAGGTAGGTTTATGCAGAGAAAATCACAGAGAAAAGCAACTGGACAAAGAATCCTCAAGAGAGAAACAAACTCCAGCTGAAGACAACATGGTAGGCTGTTCAAAAGACCATCTTCTCCATATTTATGGTTTTTCACAAGCTTATCTGTATCAAACACAGGTGAAAGTCACTACTCGGTTGAAGCAGTAAGGAAAGGAATCGTATGCACCTACCGTGTACAGTGCAGTGAGAATGTGTCTTCTTCCTTCCCTGGTGGCTGAGCTATAAAAGACAATAAGCTTTCTTCAGCTGCTGAGCAAAGATGATGCCTTTAGGTTAAACAAGAGAAACTCTTGCTTTTAGGTTTCAGTTCCATAAATTATTGAGTTGCTTTGATAAATCCATGTGAATTCAGTAGGGTGCTTAAGTACAACTTTGCCATTAGACACATTAATGAGCCTTAAGCACGCATCTCCTAAGGCAGATGTGGGTTTATGGGTCTCGGTTAAAGGGTCATCTCCCTCTTCTCCCATTTGGACAGTGCAAAATGTCTCACAGGCAGATATCTCTGCTCAGATATTTGATGTATGTAGATGTGCCGTATCGCCCAGGCAGCGCTCTCCCCCATGCTGGCTGCTGTTTGGCTTTACAGAGCACCACTAACTTGCTCTGCTCACAGAGGGGTTGTTCCTGGAGGAGGTTCTGGGTTAAGAACCATTGCGCCTGTCTAGATAAAGTTTCCTCTGTCACTGGTACTGGGTGCTGACATACGAGCAGTAAACAGAATGGATGAAGTGATCCGTCCCCAGCCATATGCTCCTAGTTTCTGCCAGTTTGTAGTTCACAAGGACTTTCTGAGCCAGCAATCATATTTAGACCACCACGGACCTGCCCTCTAAGAATGTGTTTAACTCCCCCTTAAAAGCCATTTAAACTTTTCAGCAGTTCATGAACTAGGAGGATATCCACTGGGATGATGGTTTTGCTAATTGCAATAGTTGCTGGTTCTACGTTCTATACTGATGTGGGTTGCTTTCGCAGTCAGCCCGAGGTTTGAGACTGAAAGCAGGTAGGGAAAATGCAGGAGTTTGCCATCTGCTCACATGGAAGCCCATTGTTTTGGGGAAGTAGCTGTCCATTGCATTAATTATCTCTTGTCGGACACACAATACCTAGCGGTATTGGCATACATTTTTTGCTAATAGAAAATGTCGTGGTGCAAGTACCATGTTCTAATTGCATTGGCCGATTTCCATCACAGGCATTAATTTATCGTAACGCTGTTTGGAAATCTCAGCAAATTGCCGATGTGAGATTTGCCAGCTGCTGGAGGTGCTGTAATTCGCCTCGTGTCATGTACCGCCACTTCTCTGTTGTTCGAGTCGGAGCAGTACAAGGGCTGAACCAAAGCAGCGTGTCTAAGCATTTAAAAATAGAGAACAGGTTTTCTTTACCAGAGGAGCCAGGGTGGGAAGACACAGTGAAAATTTGCTTTGGGCAAGAGTGGAATTGGGGGTTTTAGAACTTTCTTCTGAACTGCACCAGTTGTAGTACGAGCTAACGATAGCGCAAACTGCAAACTCCAGCAGGTCTGGTATGTCCCCCTCTTAACATGTGGCAGAGCTGCATGAAAAGAGAGGATGATTTACATTCAAACAACAGCAATTAAACTAGGGGTACAGATTAATCTATAATGAGACTGAGCCAAGGCCGCATGCCAGTGCATTAGACTTCTAGTTCACGTAGAATCATAAATCTTCAGCATGAAGGTTGTAAAACTCTTTTCACCAATATTTGTCTGCTTGAAAAGTCTATGAAGCGTTAGTAGCAGCTTGAAGCTATGAAGAGGAACCACTCAGCTTAATTTACATGTAAAATATATACAGTACAAGCCGCAAAAAAGATCTCTTGATGTTTTCCCATGATATAAATATTTGATGTTGTTTAGATTTCTTTCCTGTTCTTTTTTGGAGGGTTTTCTCCTCTATTAGACTTGGGTGGAAGCACATCTTTTTTGCCCAGTTTTCTACCGGAATCATGGAGAGGGATCAAAATGAACAGATTTAGAAATTAAATTTATTATTGAAAATGGGATTTATAGATATTTTCTCTTTGGAGCATATGTGGCTTTATTGATTTCTTCAAAATAAAAAGTCCTCTCCAATATGGACTATTAGAAGCTGTAAGGTGGTGCCGGCAGTTCCTGGCAAGTTTATTACTCTATCAGACTGAAAAGAAGTTGTTCAGCTGATTTTTGTTCTTGCTGATAGGAAAGAAACTTGAAAGCCTCTGTATGCTAGTGGGGAGAATTGACCTCTTCTTTCGTTATGCCATAGCAATACCGACAGTACTGCTGCACTAATAACTCTCTAGAGAAAACATTTTTAATAGGAAAGCAATCTGAATCTTACGTCCTGAAGAGTAGCATCGTTGGGTCCAACAGTCTGGCTGTTCTTAAACTTCTAAGGAGTGTAGCCGATACAAGGTTTCGGCATCCTTGGCATCAACAGTCCTGAGCTGTGAGAACATTTCTCCAATAAGTCTGCATCTGATTTTACTTCATATGGGAGTCAGTCAGGAGTCATTTGCTGAGGGTAGATCTATGAAACTCATGGGAATTTGATCATAGGACAGTTTACCATGACTTTTGGTTGAAAAAGACCCAGAAAAATGGGGTTTTAGGTTGAAATCCTGATATCACAGAATCACAGATCACTCTGGTTGGAAAAGACCCCTGGGATCATCAAGTCCAACCACCTACCCTACCTTACAAGTTCACCCCTAAACC
>JAOXOE010000765.1:14729864-14789369 GCA_028565055.1 Phoeniculus purpureus | reverse complement strand
GTGGCAGGGGGATTGGACTAGATGATCTTTCGAGGTCCCTTCCAATCCCTGATGATTCTATGATTGCCCCTTGTTCTATCACTATATGACATTGAGAAGAGCCTGGCTCCATCCTCCTGACACCCACCCTTCACATATTTATAGACATTAATGAGTTCACCCTTCAGTCTCCTTTTTCTCCAAACTAAAGAGACCCAGGTCTCTCAGCCTTTCCTCATCAGGGAGGTGTTCTACCTCCATCATCTTCATGGCTCTGCACTAGACCCTCAATGAAATTTGACTTATATTATCTCTCAGAGTAAATATTGAATTGCTTAGTGGGGGCTTGTTTTTGTTCATATCCCAGGAAACAAAACAAGATGACACAAACACGTTCCTTCCAATTACTATATAACATATAGATTGTGCTTCTGTATAGCTTGTACCATTTGCTTTTTGCAAACCCTGTCCTTACAGGCCAGAGTTCTCCTTAAAGATTTAATATCCTGAAGTTTTAAGGAAGGTGGTAGTGGTGGTGCAGGTGTCTATGTTTGTCTGTATTGAATGCACTTCTGTAGCACCATCCCTCAGGGATCTAAAGCAATCTCACCCCTGCTAAATGCTGGACTTCCCCTATGGACTCACAAAGTAACATCCTGCTGCTGGTGCTGGAGGGTAGAAAAATTAAGAAAAACATTGAGTGTAACATAATGTTAGGAAGAGAAATGGGTAAGGATTTTAGGTTTGGGTTTTAAATTGTTGTATATTCAAATAGCCATACTGTTCTGAGAGTGAGGAGTCTTTCCTAGTTACAGCATCTCACTTTAATGTGCCAAGATGAAGCGCAACATTTACACAGGTAGCAGCAGAACTCCATTTTTGGTCAATGTGGGGCATAACTTCTTGATAGTCTAAGAAGAAATGGGTAAAATAAAGATCAGTAATAGGTATTTTGGCAAATAGGTATCACAGCAAATGTGAAGCCTGTTCCTTTCTTGACCCCTCATCTATTGTAGCTTAACCAGTCACAGTGTGTACTCCAGCCTCTGAAAAAATGCCTCTAAGAGTCAGTTTGGTAAGAAAAAGAGTAGAAAGCAGCTCCTGTTTGCAGGTGCTTGTCCACTGTATCATGGCATAACTTTTCGTCAAGGCAAATGGGAGATGCTGTCATGCTGATAATGAGTGAGGTCTTCTCACCAGTCCCGTCCAGTGTGAAGGCTTGCATATGTGATGCCAAGGACAAAAGATTTGTTTCCCAGAGTTTGTTCAATTTCTGGTCTGAACTTTCTTTGTTTAACAAACAAAGGGAGAACGCAAGGATATTAACCATCATTTGGTGATCCCACGGTAGTTGTGTTCCTAATAAACTGTAAAAAGAAAGCTGACTGCAGGAAGGTTGATGGCTGGGTTAATATACACTGTAGTGGAGTCATTTTAAAATAATCCAAGCAAAGAAAGCAGATTTATATAAAAGTACATTCCCATTACTTGTGCCTCTGGCACGCTAATGTCTCATCCAGCATAGCAAAAACCCAGCAACATTATTTTTGTTGCTCTTTTGTAGCATCCATAGCCTTTGGTAGTGCTCTCCTTTGTTAATATTTAAAAGATTACTTGTTAATTAAGAGACATAATTGACTCAAATGTGAGTCTTGACTGAAAAGAGCCTGAAGAGCATAGCAGAAATATTGTGATTTTTTTTTTTTTTTTAAACAGATGATACCTAGTTTTTGAGCACGTCACTATTCAGTTGCAGTTTGATACTGAAGTGGGATGAAAGTCTCATGGTGACTGCATTTTCTCTCTGTTTTTCTTAACCAGAAACAGTGGAACACCAGAGCAAGTAATTTTTGGATCAGTGAAAAAATTCCACTTTGACGCAAGGAAAGCAAACTGACCAGTTCATTTATACCTATATAATATATATAAATTATATATATATATATTTAATTTTTCCCCCATACTCAGCCTTTAAATACCACAGGTATGGCATTACAGTTTAAACCCACACTTTCCATAAGAGCTTAGCACCTGATGAGCATACAAGTGGGGCTCCTACTTAGAAAGTCTGGCTACTGAAATAAGAGCAGCTTTCTCCTGAAAATCTGTCCCAAAGAGCCAAGACTGAAGTATTTTTTGATTCCTATTACTCTGAGAATTTTTCCTTACTAAGGAGTTTGGCATTTGGATTTCTTTTAGAGCTGGGCACTGCTTTGATGTAGGTCCATTAATTTCGATCCTGCTAAATGTGCTTTCCTACTTGTACTAAGTCAATGTATGAAAAGAGATCTGAGGAAGGAACTGATCCAGATGGGGGAAAACTCAGGTTTGTGTGCTATGGAGCTGTGGAGTTGAACAACTGCATCATTGTGGATGCGACCTTCAGATTGGTAAAGTGAGGGTTCAGCTTTTAAGAGATACGTGGCTTAATTAATGATTAATCAGGGTACTGTGTTTTGAGTAGTTTTGAATTCTGCTGTCAAGGCTTGTGTCTATAATGGATGTTTTTTATTTTCTTTCTTCAGCAACTCATCTTTGCTGACTGCACCCCTCTGCTCCCTGATGTCTGTAGGCTCTAATAAATTGAGGAGTTTAGGCAGACAGCTCCTTAGGCAAGAGCTCTCCTTTGGCTGGTAATGCTGTTGGGATATGCCTAGACTATAAAGGGCTTGGAAAAGGGGACAGGCTTTTGGCTGAAAGGCATGAGAGAAGTGTAACAACTTTGATGTCCCTCCTTCTTGTCTTTTCTTGAATGTTTAATTGGCATTAGGAAACAGAGTAGGTCATTGACTTCATAAGCAAAAAAAAAGGGGCCGTTTGAGTCATAAATACTCCTAGGAAACCTCCTGTTGGTCGTGTGTGCTGATGTTATTAATTCAAAGATATTAAGCAGTTTTTTAGAAACACCATCAGCTGTCAGAGTGCTACGATGAAGCAAAAATCTGAGTTCTCATCATAGAAAAGACATTATCTATTTGGGGAGAACATCTTGAACATGGGTCAGTTTTGGATTTGGATGCACAAACCGCCCTGCTCAACAAATGGAAAGACCCCCACAGCATTCATCCCCATGATGTTGCTGTCTTGTGTAAGCATCCAGAGAGAATATACCTCTTACCAACTCCTGCTTCTTTCCTCTCAGAAGCCCGTTTGATCAATTACTGCGTGATGTTACAGGTCAAAGAAGAGATTCACTGTACTACAGTCCATAGGAATTTGCCTAGCAGGATCTGCATCAAGCTGAGCGTCTTTCAGTTGACTTGAGTACTTGGCTTTTTTCTTGTCACTACTTAGAGGCCTGAAATTGGGTTCCCATCCCATGTCTGGTGGCAAGAACTGAGGATGTGAAAGGGAAAGAGTCAGAGACATAGAAACTTCTGGGCACAACTGCAGTAATACCTTCCCAGAAATACAAGCACTGTGGTCAGGGAAGGAAGAACTGTGATTGTCCCTTCATCTTTAGGATTAAGATAGGATCTTCTTCAAGATTAACCATTTGTAGAGAGAACAGATGGATTAGAAGTTTTGTCCTGTTACTGAGATGTTGCTTTTAGTATCCCTTCCACAATGACCAGTGTTGGAAACGACGTAGAGTAATGGGAGTAACAGTGGCCACAATTAACAGCAAGGTTGTGTCACTCAGAACATGGCTGCATTGTTCTCCTGCTGTGCTGGGAAGGGGAACATTCTTCTTGTCCATGGGGGATGAGTTAGAAATAATGGGCTTCAATTGCAGCAAGTGAGATTTACTTTTGTGACAAAAAACTTTCTAGGATGAAATACTGCATTAGATTGCTTATGGGGGTTGTGGCACCTCCATCAACGTGGGTCTTTAATAACAGGTTAGAGAAAACATCTGTCAGGAAAGATATCTCTAGAGCTGCTCCTGCCTTGGGCCGTGGAGATGGACTAGATGACCTCCTGAGGTCCCTCCTAGCCCTATTTGCTATGATCTCTAATCCTGGAGTTTTCATTACTCATCCTTTGAAGCCCCAGAGGTGACAGAACTATCACACTTCATTTTTACCCTTACACAGTCTTTTTTTCTGTGTGGTTTTTACTCATTCTGAGAGACTGGCTTCAATTACATTTGTCATATTATTGTCCTTTCCTATAGCCCCTTTTTCTTTTTTTCCAGCCTGTCCCCTCTAGGCCTTTCCTCCTTTTTTAAAGTGGATCCTACTTCCAGGTTTGAGAGCAAAATTTGTTGAAAACTTAGATCTATTTTGTGGATTTGACATTTCAAATGAGACAAAATGAGTTACAGGAGTTAAGTACCAAGGTCATGCTCAGCGCTGCAACAAATACAGGAATAGGAACTGGTTTTTCTCTTGTTGAAGTAAGATAAATGTGGACAGGAGCAGATGATGAGATGGGGAACTGCCCAGGGCAGAGGCTGTTTTGTTTGTTCGTACAGGGCTTCGTACAGTGTGGCCCAGAGTCTTGGGTAAGGGCTGCTCTACTACATGGGAAATATATGAGATACCAGACACATATGTAGAATCATATAAACATTTAAGTTGGAAAAGACCTTCAAGCAACTTGAGTCCATCCATTAACATGACTCTCCCAAGCCCACCACTAAACCATGGCCCTAAGCTTGTGATCTACAGGACTTCTCAACACATCCAGGGATGGTCGTTCAACACCCTCCCTGGGCAGTGCTTTAAATAAGCTTTGCCTAGTATCTAACCTAAACTTCCCCTGGTACAACTTGAGATATTTTCCTTTTGTCCTATCACTTGCTACTTATGAGAAGAGACAATCGCCAATCTCTCTACAACCTCCTTTCAGGTAGTTGTAGACAGCAATAGTCTCCTCTCAGCCTCAATTTCTTCAGACTAAACAGCCTGCACATAGCTTTGCTTTAAGGTTTAAAATCTAAGGTTTGTATCGTAAAGTGATAACATGATGATTTAGGATCATTTAAAAATACAGTAAACTGAAAGACAGCCAAAACAGTGCAACCCTGCAAATGATGGGTTTTTAGTCAGTTATCATAGTGGCAGTAAGAACCCCACACAGCTGCATGGTCCACTCTCCCTGCCACAGCTGGATGTTTCATGAGCTGGCATGAAACGGTGATCTCCCATTATATTTGCCCCTTTTCATTTCTTTCCAAAACGGAACTGAATTTGTTCTTTTAGAGGCACATGATGATTTTTAAGTGGTTTCCTTGCAGGTTTGCTTTAGGGCTTCCCCAGCTCTCGATTTGGGGTAGTAAAGTGGAAGATTGCACAATAAAAGCAGGGTGTCAGGCTCGAGGTAAACAAATGTCCTGCTTTATTGCTTCATAGTTTACCGCTCAGCTCTGGGTGGCTTTGCTCTGTGAAGTAGCTGAGTTAATTTTCCATGTGTCTGAGTGTAAATACTACTATCAAAATTCGAGAGAGGAAGGTGCTTGGAGGAATCTCAACCATGGTATCTGTCCCACTCCTCTGCTCTGTGCTTTGAGAGGAGCATCATGCTCAGGACATCACTTGTTGGTCTTCCTCTTCCATGGTTATAGCTGACAGTCAGAAGATGAGAAATCCCTGGGGGCATTTTGCACAAGGTAGGGATTCACCTAAATGTTTTATGTTCCCCCAAATATTTAATATTCAGTAAATGAGTGCACATTGGCAGCAGAGGTTGAGGTACCATATGGAGAGCTGATGGCTACAGAGGTGGACCAGTGTGTAATCTCTACTGGTCACTGCTTCTCTCTGCTACATGGAGCAATGCATTTGCAGGGTTTTCAAGTTTAACTTGCATAATAATTTTTAAATAATGGAATTATCAAACCTTTTCCTCCTGACATTTAAAAAAGTTGACTAACCCCATTTTGTTATTTGTCTGAGGAGCTGACTTTTTTGTCACTAATTATTCTACTCTCAGCTATGTGTTGTGTTATTTGCTCCATGGCTAAATTGGATGCATTCTATTTAATTATGCAGTTGGAAAATAAAAAAAGAACAGGAGGAAACTCACTTTGGTAGCTCCAGGCTGCAGAAGCTGCCATGTCTGCTTCAATCTCTGCTCTCTCTAAAGGATCTGGTTGCTGAAACCCATGGACCCCTTCAGGAAAGTTATGAAGCAGAATTGGAAGACATGTCTTTATGGAAACTTTGATTAATTTTTCAAGGGGTGACCAGAGCTGCTGTGCTACAGAGCTGTCAGGTAACATATGTCCAGAAGCCCTGTCATCTGAATTTCAAAGTCAGAGCCATATTGTAAGATACTTGCCCTTTTCATCCTATCTGGTCTGTGGGGGAGTGTCACTGGGATTGAACCCTGTTTGGCTGCATGAAAGGAGCGTGCCAGGCTTCCTTTGCCAGGGACTTTGAGTTTAAATCTATTTCAGGCTTTTAAAAAGGTCAGTCAAGGCTGCCAACCAGAACCTGTGTCTTAATTCAATGCTATTAGAATCACAGAAAAATAAAATCCCAAATTCTAGGCTGGAGGGCAGGGAGTGAGGGAACTGTCTGACACTTTATAAACTGCCAAATATGTTCTTGTTGCAAACTGCTTCTGCAGGCTGAAGCAAACAGATTTGTCCCTGTGCACTTGGAAGGTCACTTGGGCTCTTCCAGAGTCTTTTGACTCCACTAGTGGGGATCTTGCTGGTCTGAGGCATGAAGACGCTGCTTTGCTTTCTTTGCTAAGAGAATTCAGGATGATGATCCTTACTTTGTCTTAGCTGTTAGCTGTTGCATCTTTCAATGCTGAGCTGTGTCTGGCTCCCCACATCTGTAATATCTGTGCTTTTGCTCTGCAGTGAAGCAAAGGGGAGGAAATGGTGGTTTGGTGTTTTTGGATCTGAATTAGGGCTTATTGCATTTTTGGCTGTGGCTGGTGGACAGGGGGAGAAGCTGAACTTTATGTCTCTGTGGGCCATGCCCAACCTCTGCTGATGACCCCTGAAGAAAGGGGTCAGACCCAATGTGCTCTTGGTCTGTATATTCTGAGACTACCCTGGTGAAATGTTTGTGTGCATTGCTGTTAGGGAAATAGGAGCTTTATTTTTCCTTCATTCCTACTTTGCTGTAACCCTTCAGCCTGTACTTTTCTTTGTAATGTAACATGCCACCTTTTATAATTGGAAGGAGCTGACATCAGCGGTTTGAGGAGCCAAAGGAAAGATTTCTTATAAAGGTAATCAGTCTGGCTAATTTCCCAGAACCATCTAGATCTGCAGATAGGGAAGAGCCAGTATACAGGACAGAGCCTTTTGTTCCTTAATTGGGTCTAATTTAATAATACTCTGTTGATCTGCAATGCAAGTTTTAGTCTAGGTTTTGGCTGGTATCTTGGAATGGAGTTTTTTATGATCTGGAAAATATATTTGTTTCACATTATCATATCAGGAGGAATTTAATTGTGTTGGCTTCTTTACCAAATAATGTGATGAATGTGCAAAGCAGCTTTAATGTGATTTCTCATTTATTATTTTTGCATTAAAGCTCTGCGACCTGAAGAGTAATATGTTTGTATTCACTTACTGTCTTACACATAGGTCTTAGTTTTAATCTTGTAGGTTTTTCAAATTGAATCAGCAGAAGTTATGTTTATATTCACTTGCCGTCTTGCTAATGGATCTCAGCTTTAATCTTTCTGATTTTCCAAATTGATTCAGCAAAAATTATGTCAGTAGGATTTGATTAAAGCATGCAGTTTCAGCTTAATTCTTTTCTAATGTGTTATGTTTTCATATGCCAATGTGAAAAGTTTCAGCAATTTTACACTCTTACCTAATAGATCCTTCTTTCTCAAAGTATTTAGAGAATTTGGTGTGAAGTTTATATTAATTAAAATCCTTGCTGCTAGTAAAGCATACATGTCAGTTTTGTCCTTAACTGCTCTGTTAATTTGAGTTACAAATAAAACTGGGAAGTAAGTTTGGCATCTTGGTATTGTGCAGCAAAAAATAGCCATTGAAGTAGGGATGCTGTCTGCTAAGACATTGATCTCCTGGTAGCTACTTACTGCCTTTATTCATCTCCTTCATTTTCATAGTCATAGAAGGCTTTGGATTGGAAGGAACCTTCTAAGATCATCTAGTCCAAAACCCTGCAGTGAGCAGGAACGTCTCCAACAAGATCCTGTCGGTCAGAACACCATCCAACCTTACCTGGAATGTTTCCAGGGAAAGGACATCTACCACCTCTCTGGGCAACCTGCCCCAGTATCTCTCCACCTTTGTTGTAAAAAATTGCTGGTCTAAATCTGTTGTCTTCTGTTTAAAATCATCACCCCTGGTCCTGTTGCAACAGGCCCCGATAAAAAGTCTGTTGTTATATTTCTTACAAGCCCTCCTGAGGTACTGAAAGGCTGCACTAAGGTCTCCTTGGAGCCTTCTCCAGGCTGAACAACCCCAAATCTCTCTGCCTGTCTTCAGAGCAGAGGGGTTCCAGCCTCCAGATCATTTTTATGCCTTCTAACAGTCCTTGTGCTGGGGACTCCAGAACTGGGTGCAGTACTCCAGTTGCAATCTCAGCTCCCTTGACATGCGGACCGTGTTGCTATTAATGCAGTCCAGGCCAAGGTTGGCTTGCTGGGCTATGAATACTCTTGGAGTGGATTATAGGATCAAGACTGGATGGTTTTGCAGTATGACATAGTGCGGTGCTGTATGGCATTTCAGGAACACTTCAGTTTTTTACAGAGGGAAAAGCAGTGGTAGGTTGGCTGCCTGGATTTTGCACACATCTGAGGCTGGAAAAAAGGGTCTGAGAACTTCCAGAAGAAATACGAGCTGTGTTTTGCATGCAGGGAGCGGTGCTGTCCCTAACGTTGTAAAGTTTAGTAGTCCAATTTTTACCACTGCCCAGATGTGCCTTCAATTTGCTTTACTGTTATCAAAGTAGAAACTAATAAAACAGTGCCAGATCCCCTGAGAGACTTGAAGAGATTTCTAGGAGCACTTGCCACATTTCATGTCTGCCACCAGTCACTTTGGCTGGATGGTGCGGGCTAACAGCGTGAGCATCACTGCTGCTGCCGCTGGTTTGATGCATGGCTTGGTGACGGCTCGTGGTCACCTCCTGGGAGCAGTTGCCTTTGGTGTGCTCCCTGGTCTAGTGCTGGCTTTAGCAGGCTCAGTGTTGCCCTATAATTATGTTATTGCTTTCCTCACTACCTAACCTCTCTGTTAGCAAGTTGAATAAAGAGGATAACAATACAAATGCACAAAATGTCTCTAAATTAGCGTTGCAGGTCTCATCATTGGCTTGTGAGGGAAGAGGTGGGCACTGACACGGGCACAGTGTGTGGTGGAGAAGCACGCTGTGGAAGTAAGGCCGGGTTAGACTGGAATGATTAAAGGGCATGAAATCAAAAGAAGATCATTGTTTTCTAAGTAAAATTTACCACTTAGACTAAAAGTTCTTGCGAGCTGTAACAACATCCTGCCCATTATGAAGACTGGCACCACTTATTGAAGGGAGATGCTTAAACCATTCAGTAAGTGGCTGCTTGTGCGGGAAACAGCAGCTAGGTCAGGCCACTGACCTTCAAAAAGAGTTTTTCCATCTGGAGGAGGAACTTGTGAAAAGGCAGACTGCTCACTTGATTTTTTTGGTGGTTTATGTTGTCTATAGCATTACAAATGGTCTTTCCCTGCTGCAGGCACAACAGCTGCTTCCATGGAGTGTGTGTGTGTGTGCATGAGGGCTGGAACACTAGATTTTAAAGGATATTAGTTGGGAAATTAAGTATCAGTAGTGTAAAAAGTGTATGGAAAAATTAAATGTAATTGCTTGAGGGAAGGAAAAGATGATAACTCTGTGTCCAAAAAGAGTACGTTGACTTGCTGATGCTGTGGGCAAAGAGTGAAACTGTACAGGTAATCAGTTTCTGTAAAGGTTTTACAAAATGGCACAACTTGCTCCACGTCTGGGCTTAATTCAGTAATAGATCAGTGCCCTTTCATTTAGGCAGTGATGCTATTTAAGTAGAACACTCATTACAGCATGATAACAGAGATCTTCCAAAAGCTAAATAATTGAAGACAGGCACTGGAAAAACAGTGAATACACATTGCAGTTCAAAGACTGCTGTTGCTGAAAGCCACCTAATTGTGTTCTGCTGCAATTAATAACGATCTTAATGGCTTTGCATATTTATGAACATATAAAAATAAATAAGACATTGCGCAGGCTAGGATAAAATGTTGGTTCGTAAACTCTTATTGCTGAACAGTAATTAAGCATGTCTGTAATCACAGCGTCGTTTTCATTGTGCACAGGTTTAGGTGGGATGGGAAAGTTTGAGAAAGAAAATGTGCCTCTTCAGAAAACTGTCTTGTGTGGAAGATTTAAAATCAGATATTTAAATTAAATATATGTTTGCTTCTCATTTGCTGCCAGTTATCTGTAGAATGGCTTTTTGATTTGGAACCTCCCCGAATACACAGAAGGGTATAGATTCTCATCCCCTGCTCCCCTGTGACACAGCTGGTGATGTTTTTAACTCCCTTCTTTTAGTCTATATCGAACAGCAGGTCACACTGAAAGATTACAGAAGCCCCCTCCTCACCTTTAAGCAAATACTATTCATCTCTGAGGTTTTGACATTAAAATGTATGTCACAGGTATGCAAATACAAACGCAGGATAAGGCCACACAGTATTGCTTGATATTTTGTCCCAGATGGAATTACTCTCTGCCTATATCCAAGCAGCTGAGAGACAAACTTGACTGATTGAGGTTTGTCTTCAATCTATGGAGCACTTGCTTACTCTCCTTAGGACTTTTCCCCTTTTACAGCCCTGATGCATTACAAAATGTTCTTGCTTTGTTTTTACTTGACCTTTCATAGTCACTAAAAATCAATAGATTTTTAATGCATTTATTAAATACAGAGGAATCCTGGGATTAACATGCAAGGTTCAATGTGGTAGCAAAAAGAGATGTTAGTGTGGAATGTTCCTACACAGCCAAGACAGGCTGCTCTGGTTACAAAAGCACTCCTTTTCCAGTAGGAGCTGCCACATGCCTGCTGAGCAGGGAGCCCAAGACACTGCTGCTGTCTTGTCCTTCATTCTTAAACTTCCTTCAAAGGAGGAAGCTTGCTCTTATATTTTCCTATTTCTTCTTTCTTTCCTCCTAGGAAGGGAAATTACCTTTGCTCCTGTTTCAGTTGGACTATACTTAACATCCTAGAGAGAGGGAGTGATGGGACACAGCTGGGTACCACTTCAGCTTCAAAGAATTGGAAGTATTTATTCTAAAACATCCTTTGCAGATACTGCACAGACCTTTACACCCTTCAGGTTCCCACAGTTATGGAGACTAAGTTCCAGCTGATAAGAGAGTGTGAGATATTTGTAGGGACCTTACTAATGGAAGCTCTCATTTAAAAGCATTGCTTGAATAAAAGACAAATTACAATTCATAGAATCATAGAATCATAACAGATTGGAAGGGACTAGTCCAGTCCGCCTGCAACAGCAGGATCACCTAGACTAAGTCACACAGGAACTCATCCAGGCGGGTCTTGAATATCTCCAGTGAAGGAGACAATTGTTGTCCTTTGGGGTAGGACTTGCTATCTGCAGCATCGAGGAAGGAGATTATGCCTTGAACTCTTGATGGATGCTTATTTAGATTAAACAAAAGTTTGAAAGGTCTTTTTTGGCTGCAGGTCTTGTATCTTTTCAGCATTTATATCAGCAATTTCTGCATTCAATGTTCCTTTAGCCTTCATGCCTAGTGCCAGTGCATGTCCAGTGCATGCAACTCTGCTCTCAGATTCATGGTTTTAGCCTCTTCTAGTTGTGTTCACAGAATCACAGAACATTAGGGATTGGAAGGGACCTCAAAAGATCATCTAGTCCAATCCCCCTGCCACTTGGTCACCTAGACCAAGTCACACAGGAACATATCCAGGTGGTTTTTAAATGTCTCCAGAGAGGGAGACTCCACAACCCCCCTGGGCAGCCCCTTCCAGTGCTCTGTCACCCTCATCGTGAAGAAGTTCTTTCTCATATTGATGTGGAACCTCCTATGTTCCTGCTTACACCCATTGCCCCTTGTGCTGTCACTAGATGACACAGAGAAGAGCCTGGCTCTGTCCTCCGGACACCCATCTTTAACATATTTATAAACATTAATAAGGTCACCCCTCAGTCTCCTCTCCTCCAAACTAAAGACACCCAGCTCCTTCAACCTTTCCTCATAAGGGAGTCATAGTAAGACTGATATGGTGCTGGCCTGGTGCAAGAAACACAGTTTACTTGGGAAGATCAGCAGCTTGGACATAGAACAGTAACTTTCTTCTCAGTACTGCAGACCTGCATGTAATGATAGTTTTTCTTTGAGATGAGCAAACAAATTAATTTAGCAGAAGCTCAAGGTGCCATGCTGAAGAACTTCAGCAGGAGAAGTGAATTTTTGCTTTCAAGAATACACTGACTTTTGTGACCTGTATTTTTTTTTTTTTTTTAAGTAATAAGGTCTGTGCAAGTTTTTGGCTCAGTTTAGTGTTCCATAGGATATATACATTTATGAGTTTATCTACCTGTATTTGTGGGAATCTCTGGTTTGCAAGTAAATAAAGGTTTGGTGTTCAGCATGTCACCAGAGTTGAGCATGCGTATAATCACAAAAAACCAGATCTGTATGGCTTTTAGGAGGAGGAGTAAGTACTGGACTAGATGATCTTTCGAGGTCCCTTCCAATCCCTAATGATTCTATGATATACATAGCTAATGTCCTTTCTGAGTGGCTAGTGGATATGCTATTGATTGCAGCAGGAGGTTGGCGGAGCTCAACACACCTGATCCATCAACTTACCTCATGCATGGATGCCCATCTATGGGCCCATGTTAATTGTTTTGAATGCAAATTTCAGGTGGGCTTTTCTACAGCATTTTATCAACCTATCCCTTAAGAGGTAATAGTGGAGAACATGGTTGTCTTGGCACATCTTTAAATATCTGTCACAAGGCTTTTTATGCCACTTATTTAAGTGTGCTAATAAGGGCAATGCTGTCCTTGCCTCTTTAAAGCCAGAAATACCTTTATGTAGCTGACATTTGGCAATATGTGTTTGAAAAGATAACAGGTTGACCCCCCATACTCGTGACCAAACAGAAAGAAACACCCAAACCAAGATCTGGAAATTACAAGCTACTTAAGGTGTGATCTGCTGCTACAGCAGATTAAAACCAGAGTACGTACATGAACAGTTTCCTTTCAGTACGTGACATCTCTCACACAATAGTATCTTGACGTGTCAACATTCATTCAGATCTCAGCATATTAAGAATGATTCAGAAGGAAGCAGTGTCAACCCATATTGATCAAATTTTGGTGTTTCAAGATTTAATTATTTCTTTTTTCCCCTCCTCTGCTTTATAGGGAGCAACGCTCTGGGTAGGCTTTAAAAAAAAAAAACCCCAACATCTATCACCCTCAGTAAGAATCTAAATAAATTCCTACAATAAATGTATCAGGAGCAAAATTTTGTAGTGTTTTTGCTTTCTTGGGACATAATCATGTCTAATCTGCAATAACAGAAGAGTGATAACTATGCACGCAGAGGTGGTTAGATGATCAGTAATTGATTGTTTTCTTCTTAAAGAGCAAACATCTTGTATTCCAAAATGTGAGAGTGTTTTCTTTTTATGGGGTTAGCATTGATTGTACATAAAACATGTGATAGAGGGTGTCTGGAAATGGTAATTAAAATTGTAGTTTCAAAAGTGAGCATTGATTATATTTCAGGCTCATATCTCTCCGTTAAAAGTTAAACAGCAGTCGTACAGCCAGAATGCTCTGAGGCTTTTGCATCAGGAAAGGGAGGGGGCTTGAAATGGCAAATTGAGTCCTACCTTTGTAATTTTTTTCTAGTGAAAAGTAGAACATTAGAGGTGAATTATTTTTAGGAGAGTAAAGTACCTGCTTTCTTCCTTTCAATTTCCACTAGCAACTTTTTAGTGATTAAAAGCTCTCAATGGAATACATAGTACTGTGAAACATGGCTAAGGTGGTACCCGAAAGGAACCCTTCAGTGCTAGACCTGTCTGCTAGGCAGGGAAAGGGGATTATGAGGGGTCATACTGCTTAAATGACAAAAGTTGGCTTCTGATCTTCTACAAGTGAGAAAGAGCATCACACTGAAGATCACAAGAACGGTGTATCTTAGTTTCATAAGGAAGAATAAAGAAATGGTAGGTTTTTTTCTAAATTTCACTAATCCAGTGAAAGCTAAGGCTTATATAGGACAAACATGTGAAGCTCTACTTGCAGCACAGTCTCCATTGCAAGGTTGTTGGCTGCCCAGTATTTCATCCAGATTCAGATGTCATCCTAGCAGAGGTGAGGCAGAATCAATACATAGCAGCCATGGCAGCTTCAAGTGTGCACAATGGGTTGGTGCAGGTCGAGAGAGAGACATATCTAGGCTGCACCTTTGGCTCCTCTGAACGTACTGTTATTGTGGCAGCTTGTGGCATTAATGCTAATTAACAAGGCAAACAAGGCAGTTCAAATGAGCTTGAAAGCCACTTTATTCAGGGCAGCTGTGTTGGAAATAACTCTGAGTTACGACAGAGCCCTTATGTTTTAAAGGCAAAGAGCAGTTCCTAGGGATTTGGTATTGCAGCTCTCTTTCTGCATGCAGCAGTTGTTCCTGAAGGACTTTTCTGTGTTGTATGCCATATGAGCAAATGTGTCAAAAGAACTTTCCCTGGAGCTGCTGGGATACTACTAGAAGTTTCCACAACAGCTGACATGAGAATAAATGAATCTAAAACCCTTCAAGCACAGATGTGCAGTGTGTGGAAGCAGGTTTCTTCTATAAGCCTTCATCCTTCAAGACATGACCCAGGCAGTAGGAATCATAGGTTAGAAAGAACTTGCTCCAAAGAATAGGCTGTTTCATGGATTTAAAAAAAATGCTTCTTTAAGAAGCATTTTGTGTTGGCTCTTCTTAAAAGCAAAGGTTAGGGTATTTGACTGACTCCCTGAGAAGCCTACATGTTTCTTCATTACAAATTGAAGCTGCTGATCCTCTGCTCCAGTTATGGTGCTGCCTTCTGGCTCGCTCCCATCCTAGCGAGATGAATTAAGCACCTTCAGTTCACAGGAGAAGTACAGACTATTCTTTTTGTTTTAGCCACTTGATGGTAGTTTCCAGGGCCTGCAGGAAAGCACAGAGACCAAGTGCTACCAAAACTCTGCTGGTTGGCAAAGGTGGCAGATTAATTTGATGGAATGTGTCCTGATGATTGTGATAGGATTGTTTGCACTGCTGGCTGTTAAGATGCATCAACTTTGCAGCAAATATGAAATCATGTAAGTAGTATAACTCTTGATAAATTAGGTCACATTGTCCCTCTACTGTAGGTGTGTAGGTTAATGTAGTTAGTTCAGCGTGGCCTGAACTTGAGGTTGTCTGTCCGCAAAGTACCAACCCAGCCAGCAGATCAACTGCTGCCTGCACAGGCTTGGGACTCGCTGCAGAGGTGGGATCAAATGTATGCTTGAAATATTTTCCAGTCTGGTTTTAAAGAATACAAGATGGAGGAAAGCTCGTCATGTTCTCTAGTAACTACTTAGAGTCTACAACAATTCACACAATTAGAAATTTGTGTCTTATGTAAAGGTAGAACCCATGTAACTTGATTTTTCCAAACAGTAGCTCATATTTTGTCAGCTGTAGTGATTAAATCATCTTGTAGCCTTCAGATAGCTAATCTGAGCAGCCCTGGGGACTTTAAGACCTGTTTTTTTTGGCATGTACCTGGTTTTGTATGTCCAGAGTTGCAGTATAAAATACACAATGGGGGAGAATTTTACTATAAAGGGTTCGTGTTGTGTATATTAGTTGTAGGAAAGAAGGAATTGTCTGTCTTGTGTCTGCACGTATGGTTCAATGCAAAATATCACGTCTCACTTTCAAAACTTTCAAAGCTTGAAATTAGCTGGATCCTCCAGCCACAAAAATCTCTTGATGTGAATCCACAGGAATTCAGCAGAATTATGCCAGTTTACACCAGGTCAGAAAGCAGCACAGGATGATGCAGTAACTCATATTACTACAACTGCACATGGCTGGAAGCAAAACAAATTGTGTTAAAGAGGTCTAATCTTTTGTTACGAGTAGATTATGTTTAATTAAATAAAAGTACATGTTAGCTTTGGCTTGTGATGCACTTGTGTAGCAGATAAAATTAACTCATCCTCCTGAGATGAACCAATACATTCAAAGTGAGACTTAAATGGAAGTGACAAGTCTATAAGTAGGTGAAAATAGAGAGTGCAAGTGTTTTCTAAGGAACCGTGTGCCTACGTGATTTAACTGGTAGAGTGGTGTTGATTTTTCAGGGCTTTTGCAGCCTAAATCACGTTTGCTGAAGTCCCAATGTGTATTGTTTTATCATATAGGCAGAAATAATATCCCGCTGTTGATCTTGGATCACTGATCTTTGATCACTTGGATCAGATGCCCTGCAGAGGTCACGTCAGTAATTTAGAAGAACAAATAGGGTTGTCTCTAATTCCTAGCCTACCCACAGACAAGCTCACTCTATTTCTCACTCTGTTTGTCCCAAAATGTGTGCAAAGACATTTTTTACCACAATTGAAAATACTAATTGCCTATGGAAACAAAATTATTAATGGCCTTCATATTAATGCATCAGCTACTGTGCCTGCCTTGCCTGGCAAAACTTGGATCTCAGACTACCTTACATCCATAGGAAAAGATTATATTAGCGTTATGATCAGCATTAAATGACCAGGTAAGAGTAACAGGCTCTGCAGGGCTCATTTCCCCTCCATATAGTTCTGCTTGTCCATTGGTGGCACTTGGGTTATTTGGAATGACCTTGGCTGTGAGGTCTTTTCCAGCGCTGAGTTTGCTGCTGCAGAAAAGCTAAGTAAGCCCAGTTAACATTGCTGTGACAAGGGCGAGCAGGGGGGACATCATAAGCTACTTGAAGTATTTTGACCTGATTGCTCAGAAACTGTCCGTGTGTTTAATCACTGGCATAGAAGACTGTCATCCCTGGAAAGGGAATGTGATGCCTCTAATGCAGTTGTACCCCCCCTTCTGTAATAGCAGCTGTGTGAGGAAGAAGGTTTTATCACTTGCACATTTGCATTAAGAGCGCAAAATCTTGTTCTGTAAGATTCTGTGACTGTGAGCAAGCTTCTCAAAACCTGTCTTGCTGCAGTCAGGGTTTTATTTATTACTGGAGGAACTCTAACATCTCAAATGCAACTGCTGTGTTTCATTATTAAACAGCAGAGATTTCGACTTGGGTTTTAAACCTGGTGTTTTTAAGTCTGCAACCTCACATCTAAGGGATGTGGTGAGAAGGGATTCCTGCTTTCTGGATTAGCATTTAATGTGTGGGAACTGTACATCCCAACTCAAGTTTGTTTTCAGAGGCTTCTAATTAGGACAGAGTGATTTGATTTTTCGGGACTTACCTTTTGTGTTTCCTGAAATAACAAGACAACCAAAGGGTGATGCAGAGCAGGTATCACAGGTTACTGTCATCTTTGCAACTGTCAGAAGTGTTTTTGTGGTGGTAAGTGAACCCGTGCACTTGAATAAATAAATATTTTCTTAATTTATGATTTTCATGTAAAAAAAAAGATGTCAGGTTGGAGGTTTGATGACTGACTTATTTTTTTGCAGTAGCGTGAACGTTTTCAGAAAAGCTGAGTGATGTTTAAAGCAACTTCCCTGCTGGATGTGGAGCTGCTTAAGTGTTATTTATATAAGTTTATACATCAAAGCAGGAGCAAGGAAACAGGAGGGCAAAGTGTTAAAGTGTCCTCTCAGGCGCAGGGAAAGGGGGGTAATGACACGGTATGTATTGCAGAGGAAGGCAGGCCAATGTTTGAAATCACTGCAGTCGGTCTAGGATCTGTGGATAAAGACGAGAATTGCCCTGTATCTGGTTTTCTGCCACAGCTGACAGGCTGATTCTGTTAGCTCACAGAGTGTTTTAGTTGGTAACTAAGCTTTTGCAATTCTGGATTTTGGGTGCAGGGGTGACACCTTACAGCCAATGGTTAAATTTCAAAGGGAGCTCCTGAATGGTGCTCTGGAGAACAAGAGGCTCTCAGCTGTAAAGATTGGTTCTTCATTCTGTGAAGTAATGACTGACCATGGCTGAACCAACACACTTCTAACAGAAAATTCTGGACAGATTCACATAGACAACACTTTTTTCTTTTACTCTCCTTTCCAATGAGAAAAGCAGCATCTTTACTGATTGTGAAAGGATTCATCTTCCTATTTTCCCAATTAACATTTTGAGACACCTTGAACCTCCTCATCCCAACAGATGTGTGCCAGTGGGGGAGATTTTTTTGAGACTTGAGTCTTGAACCAGTGATGTATCACATACAGGATGCAGAGCCTCAAAGCCTAAAGTGGTTCAATGATGTAAATCTCCAGGCTTGTGCTGAGCAGTTAGTGGGGTCCTATATGTGGCAGAGGTTAGTCTACAAAGGCAAAGCAGCAGATGTGAGCCTGTGCCCTTTTAAGTTCATTGTTGTTCCTCAATGTTAAGACCTGCTGCTTCAGAAGAGGGTAATTATTGGTGCAAAGTGTAGTAGATAGAAACACGCAGTTTTTGTTTCTGTCTGAAGTTACCTCGCTGAGCTTTTGGGTTGGTACGTTGGCAGCTGGAGGATAAGGTTGTTTGTTCTCCACGACTCTCAGAACAGTTTGGAACATGTTCCAAAGACAAATCACTGGCTTGTTCCCCAAAAACCTAGTCAGAAACTTTTATCACGTCTGTCAGTCATTGCTCTTGCTTTTATGGGTCAGCTCTTAAGACCCCATGCAATTAGAGCATCACGTGTAGTCTCCAGGCAAGCTTTATGGGTCTGCCAGTGAATGTAGATTTTGCTTATAATGTTATAAATTATTATCTGTATACTTGTGAAGACCTTGTTTGTTTGGCAAAGTCACTTTCCTGGTGTAGAAACTGGCTGAAAAGAATCCTTCCTTTCCTTCTTTCATCACATCCTCCAAAATGGCATAAACGATGTCCTTTCCCCTTGCTCTGCCAAAAACACAGCTTTCATTTCAACAGGAGCTATAAAATTGCAGGTAGTCTCTCTTCCTCTTCTTTCCTTTTGCAAAACAATTTTATGTAATTGCAGTCTGCTTGTGGGATTTGTTGATCCTTGCAGGATGAAGTGTACGCAATTCCTTCTGCTTCTCCTCCCCTGGAAATCCCCTTGCATGTTGTCTTTGAGTGTGGCATATCTGCTGCAGCAGATACACGCTCTCCCTGTTGGTGTTGGTAGCTCTCGTCAGCATTCTGTTACCATTGAAAGCTCTAAATAGAAGAGGATGAGGAATACAAGCTGCTTGCAGAGATGGAGTCACACATGTTGGTTGTGCTGTGGGGAACACGCTCTGGGAAGTGGAATGTCTCATTACTCCAGCCTTAGTAGAGCCACAGGGAACCTGATGCAGAAATTTGTTTCCTTCATACTGGCCCCTCCTGATACGATGCTCCCCAAGGTCTGAATTTCCAAAATCTCCAACTTCCACTGGGTTTAAGGAAGTATTCCTCACCTTTGGGCGGAGGAAGGGGATAACCATGATGGTTAGACAAAAATCACCTGGATTTTGGCACCTAGCCATTGCTATTTTTCTCTTCGCTTTTTACATCCCTTGTTTATGGAAATAGTTTTTCCTTGTAGTCTCCTTTTTCCTCTGGAAGATAAAACTGCAGATTAAATAACGCTCCCCACGGGAGCTCTCACGATGGCTGTCGGCTTCCTTTGAAATATCGAATTGTTCTCCCTTTCACAAACTGTAGCGCTGGCAAATAGGGATGTGGGGATATAAATTTTTGCAATAGTGTCTATTCAGCCACTGCTTGAGAGAGTCGGCTCTTTGTTCTTTTTTTTTAATTCCTCCGTTTTGGGCCTTAAGAAAAACAGTAAAGTCTTCTCAGTTTGAAAGGGACTATGAGCAAATAGGTGGGATTTAAAGAGCAGCAAAGTGTGAAGTGACTCTTCTAATAGTTCCTCCTGTGCAGCCTTAACAGCAGCTTTGCAGTGCAGGTCAGACCTTCTGTTTCTTTTCAGCCATGAGTATCCATCCGGGAGCAGCAGCAACATGTAAGCTTCATGCATGTAGCTTGAAGCCACAGTGCTAATTTTAGATTTAAAATCACTTAGTGTTTAATTTATGAAAGTCTTTATTAGCTCAGTAAACAGAACCTGCAGGAGCAGAGCAGATTGCTACTGCTGTGGCATCATAAAAGAACTTTTTTCCCAGCCTGGTTAGAAGGAATTTATATGAAAATAACCCGCAAGAAAACATAAATTACACGCACAATTTGGTAATTCGCGGTGACTACGGACTTGTCTACTAGCACAAGTATCTTCTTGGGGGGAAAAAGGAAATTGCAGCTAATTTGTGACAGAAATATAAATGTCAGGGGAATGGAATGAATGACATGGGCAAGAAGGAATTCTTCATTCCGGGAAAGCGTATTGTTCTTTTCAAAGATGTTTTTTGTTTGGCTGAGTTCTGCTGCTTCACCCTTTCTGCAATCCCTGCGTAAGAACTTTGCTCACACACTTTTTTTCCAGGAGCTACTTTAGTTTTAGCTCCTGGAAGAGATTAACACCTCTGCTACATAAAAAAATGCATCTGATTTAGGGGAGTTTCTCACGGTAATGGTTACTTCTACCAAACAGATTCCTTACAGGCATAAATTATTCATAAAGGTTGAACATGACTGCTTGGACTATTGTTTTTGCCCTAAATCAAAAGTTGACTTTGGATTGAAAATTCTTCGTGGTCTAGTTGCCTTTGCCTCACTTGTGGTCTCCCATTGTGCAGTTGTAAATCAGCACATTGCATCCAGTTTGCAGATTAAAATTTTAGTGAAAATTTTGATGTCACTGTGGTTATCCAATAGAGAAAAAATTATTATGTCAGATTGCCCTGAGATAGCTCATGGCAGAAGAGACACTTTATGGAACATGGGACCATGAGAAACTTTAAAATAACTTGATATTTTAAATATCTTGATCTTTTAAAAAGCAGGTGAAAATTTTATTGAATTATCTGTTTCACTAAATTTTTTAGTTACAGATCGCCTGCTCTAAGCTTCTGTGGTCTAAATGTGTGTAACCCACATGTGGTACTTTATCTCCCCGTCAAATTGTTGTTGAGGGAGAGAATCAGAGAAGAGAATGTCGTTTAGTCAACCCTGGCTAAGAGAGTGCTTTTATGATCCCCCAGTCTGCCTTTGGAAGGTTTTGTATTAATTTAACATTTGCTCTCAAAGAAAACCCAGTAGATGCTATCAGCTGTCTTCCACTTACAGTCTCTCCAGAGGTTTGTGGAAATGTAAGTGGATTTAACTATCCTTAAGAAACGTGTGGTTGATGAAATCAGCTAGATACAGCGATGGGCAGGCATCTTTCTCCAGCCTGCCTCAGAGCGTGATTAATACATGGCTTTCATGCTTCTTGCTCTTCCTCTCATTAAAACTTCTGAAAGTGTTGGGAAGCAAGTGGCAACTTTTGTTTGAACTTTATTCCTTCGGTGCTGCGTGTGAACAGTTTTAAATCTACCACATGTCAGCAGAGCAGTGTAGTGTTACAGGTTGGTCAGCAAGGAACCCGAACTTGTCAGAAACAAATGTGCATTACATCTGCTTTTTCCACCCCACACCCCCCTTGCATCTTGCAGGTCTGATTCTGCTGATGTGGGCTCTGTCAGACCAATTGCTGTGAGGTGAATTATTACTAAATGTTAGGTGGTAGTGGTGATTATTTCAAAGATGGGGTGATCTAGAAGAGACAGCTTGCACGGGAAAAGCAGTCCGTCATATTAAGAAAACTAGCAATAAATGCCACGAAACATCATCATCATTTCATGCCCCTTTTGGTCATGCCGCTGAGCGAGATGAACTATGTCCTTGTTTGTGTTTCAGAGAAGAAATCTGAAATAAAGTCACTTCAGGGAAAATGCAAGTGCCTTGATTTATTGATGTTATTTTATCAATTTTGCACAGGTTTTGCGGGGAGGAGGAAAGGAGGGAAGATTAGCAATTTCAGATGAAGACAGGCAGAAGTGTTCACAAATGCCTGTCACACCCCAAAAGCAGTAATCAAATTACTGCCGCGAAGCAAGATGATATAATTGATTATGAAACTTGAAATCAGTGCCTAGAGCGTGAGAAAAGCTGACGGTGTGAGCCAGTGTATTGAAAAAGTAGAGTGAGTGCAAATCTATTAAATATGTTTTTAAGGAGAAGGAATGTTGTGCAGAAGGATACACTATCGGTAATTTATGGGCATGAACAAAATGCTACATCAGTGATTTATAGTGTCAGGCGGGGCTATTAACGTGATTAGAGTTCAGGGTTTAATTCACTTCCCTCTTTAAAAGAGGAGAATTATCTCCTGTAAAGACTCACATGAGTTGTTTCAAATGGTGTGTGAGGACCCTTCTGGGTTAGACTGGAGGAACCATTTTAAAGCAGTCAAAGGAGACAGGCAGTGCATGCCCCCCATTTCTTAGACATAGGATATCCATGATCATGTCTTTGTTCTCTTAAAGGAAGAGGCTATCTACCAGAAGTACTGAGTAACTAGGTGGCTTCTGTTTCCAATGCTATCAAGCTGCCACCAGCTTGCCTTTCACATGCCCCCCTACAGCAAAATCAGAACTTGTGTGGGACGAGCACTTTTCTTTAAAAGACCAGCAGGTGGGAGAAATTGTAAAGTCATCGTTGGAATGGGGTTTCTAGTGTCATTCGTATGTTACAGAGCATCCTTCTCATTTCTGTTGTCATAGAGTAGACTGGATTTGAGTTGAGTATTATAAGTTAAGATACCCTTTGCTGTGAAAACTCATTCCAGAATGTGCAGGCATTTGCTTTAGCTCTTTTTTACCTAAATCTCTCACTTCATGCATCTCTGCAGTCTCTGAATGTAATTGATATTAGCACAGTATTTTATCAATATCTATCAACATGAGAAACCAAACTCAGCAAAACCTAGATGGAAACAACTCATAAAGCTCATGGAAGACAGGTAAGATTTGGGCTGGCAACTGAGATGATGATTTAGGTGATTCTGCTGCTGCAGTCCATCACAAGGAGGACAAGGTTGCTGGTCACGCTGTGTGGAGCAACAGTGACTCACAGTCCCTGTAGATCTCACCTCTCTGAGCAGAGCAAGCAGGAGCTGGTCTGGTTCTGTCTGGACTGGGTGCAGTGAATGCCTTTGGGCAGTGGGAGAAGGCAGATTATGTGCTGGTGGTGGGAGGTGTAGGAGTTTCTAGCAGAACAACCTGCCTGGGAGCTTGTGCCTGCAAAGCCTGCTCTGGAGCATGACCTGAAATGTCTCGTGACATATCCTGCAAAGCAAGACACTTGAGCATTAGGATGAAAATGTTGTCCGTTAAGTGTTCTCTTCCTAACCTGTGAGAACCTTACTACTGGCACAGATTTGAAGTCATTTGACTTCCTTAGTTAGAAGAAAAAAAAATAAAGAAAAAAAAGGTGTTTCATTCTCAGCATCAAAGGACTTAATTTTTTTCAAAGACAACAACCTGGAAGGCTTGTCATGACTACTGTGGCATCCTCTGTCCTTATGTGAGTGATATTTGAATAGTTTGTGAAGCCCAGAGAAAATTCAAGTTTTCAGAGTTGTGGAAGCCAGAGGCTTCATGGAAAGGGGACTAATTTCGCAAGGAGCAAGAGTAGGTAAAAAAATGAGTCTCATTGCTTCCTTCATTAGGAAGTGTTAGCAGTCCCAAGACCCAGTGACTTTAAGCTTTGCCACCCAGTTCTCTAAGTCTGCTCTTAGAACAGTTTCTCTTCCCTGTTTGCACTGCAGAGATGCTGCTTGCTAAATTGGGCATCCTCCTCTTTCTCAGTTTTCATTTAATCTCTCCCCACTCATCCAAGTCTGTTCCTCTCTGGCTGGCACAGAGCTCTCCTGACAACTCTCATCTGTGGGAGGGATGTGTGGTTTAATGGGGAGGAAAGCGGAGCCAAGTGCTTATGCCGATGAGTGATACTTGAGCCGTACGGTTATTGCTGTACGTACCTCACCCTGCTTGAAGTCTGCTCTGGTGTCTCAGGAGATGACTTCCATCACTTACAGCTTGTTTTACACTTTTCTGAACTAAGTTCTTGGTTTCATCTTCCCCTGCTCTGAGTAAAACTTTAGGCGGATGCAGTGCTCTTGCCCTGACCTTCAGTATAGTTCCCACAGCTAACATGAAATGCCATACAAACCTTGATGCAATTTTCCAGGTCTGCTGTAGGCACTGTAGGCAAAGTGTCTTATTAATGGAGAACCACAGGGGATTCTGATTGCGCTGTTGCTTCTGATTGTCACAGTGGCTTAAAGATAAGTTATGCTTTGGGGTAGTCTGGACATATCTCCCCATGCGTTTAACTTGGGTATAAAGTCTAGTCTGCACCTAGATGCTTTTCTATGCTCAAAGTATTCTAGGTGAGTTTAGAATTAACAGTCTCTCTCTTGGGCCCCCAGGGGAGCGGTTTGTGAGGCAGAAACTTTACTGAGAGTTGGAGGGGGAACTGAGGATGTAGAGGGAGGGGAGCGGGTTTCAGAGATGGGGGGACTGGGAGCAGGAACTGGGTGTTGGGCAGCGAATGATCCTGGGAATCTGGAAGGTATTTCAATATGGGTTTGGATGAAAGTAATGGTCTGGGTGTGTGGTAAGAACTGTGTGTACTAGTTGAAATCGACATCCACTGGCCAATGAAGAGGTGGAAATGTCATATTGCAGCAAGCAAATACTTGGGCTGTATGTGAAGGGGGAAAAAAGAGAAACAGAAATAATTCCTCTGGTCCAAACGCTTGGTTTCAGTGCAGTCAGAGTGAATGCAACTTTCAAAGAGCTTTTTCCTCAAGACAAAATGTCAGCTGGCATGAAACTAGCAATTGACGTATTTTTCATATAATGACTGTATTAACAAAAGGAGACCTCGCTGTTGGCTGCCTTTGTAAAACAACTCCAGCGCAGTTCTGCATTCTCTTAACTCTTGTGTGTGACTTGTTTGGCTCAAAGCTCCCGCTGAAATGCAAGCAGGTCAGCTTGTGTGTGCACACCGAGCATTAGAAAATACTCCACATGACTTGAGAAAGGCTCTTTGCAATTGCTTGTTTCTGTGGCAGTGGGCAGTTTTAATACTCTGCTGCACTGTTTGCTGCACTGCAGCATTTAATGTTCCTGTCCCGTAAACAGAGAAAGGAGCATCACACTCCAACTGCCCAGGCACCCAATGAGAGGTGCTGCAGCATGGTCTATAAAGCCTACAGTTATTAGGAGTTTCTCAATAATTAATGATAAGCTTTAACTGCTGTTGCCAACACTGACTTCAGCTACTTGCTGAGGGCTGTGACTTGACTTCCCAGATCAGAAGGTACAGCCTGGAGTCTGTGTTGTATTGTGCTCATGTTTCTGGTTTCCCTGTCATGAGGATGCCTTTCCTCAGGCTGCTGTTTGATTTCAAATTTGTTTTATGCATCTATTTTTTTCCTGAAGTGTCAAAACAGACTCATCTGTGTTTTCCTCATGGGATGCACCCACACATAAACCTCATGCCTTTATAGGAAGGTGGTTTAACCTCTAAAAGGCTTTTCTGCACTACTCAGACTATGATAGGAAGGCTATTTTAAAAAAATAAACCCAAATAGGGAGTGTTTTCTGTGCTGTGTAATTTAAATAGTCATCCTGGTTTCTTCTGTCTCTAAAATGAGTGCAAGGGATAGGGCAGGACTGTACAGAGAAATAGCTGATCTGCATTTTAAGCCATACCACCAACACAGTCTGGTGGGGTGTGCATGTGGGAGGAGATTTCTAAATAAGAAACTGATGTGAGGCATCCTAGGAGCCATGAGGATTGTGTAAATGTTTTCTCTGTAAAGCAGAAATAGTCTGCTTGCTCTACTGAGAAAGCTCAGCTTCGGTTATGATACAGCACAGATTATTAACTCTAGTGACTGGAGATGAAGCAGAGGGATGTGGCTGTCATTCTGTAGACTAAAAACAAAACCCCAAAGAACATTTCTGTACTGTTTGAATTTAATTTATAATAATTTTATTTTTACCTTTTTGCTATCGTTCAGATACAGCTGACTACAAGTGTAGGGAAGGACTGAAATTTTGAACAGAGGAGAATGAGTTTCATTACTGTGAACATACTCTGGATAGGTGAGAAAAGGGAATGTGAGATAAGTGCTAGACATTGGCTTCATTATAATTTACATTTTATTAATAAATATTCTTGGGAATGACATTTGCCTTAGCACCTTATTGTAAACTGCTGCTGAAACTACAGGGTTATATTTCCTACTGGTATAAATTGGCATAGCTGAATTAAAAGCGTGATGATTTTCCATCAGCCTTGGAAGCTGCTCCAGTTGGATGAGGAATAGTTATCTCTCTTTGTCAGACTGAATTGCAGAATTGGGCTTTGCTCTTCCCTGCATATCACTGTGACAGATAACAGACCTTTCATTTAGTGGAGAAAAGCGTATGAGTAACCAACAGCTCAAAAATTAAGGCCAGACAAATGAAAATTAAAAGTTAGACAGTTTGCTAGATAGTGGAAGATGATGTCAAGTCAGACCAAACTGCTGCGTTGATGGTCCATTTCCTTTCTTTTGACATTTTCAGATCATGACAGAGGGCCTTTCTGGAGACTTTTGGTTGGACTGAAGCTGTGGGCATAGTACAGAGGTAACTGTGGGAAGCTGGCTTGTGTGACAAGATCAGGTTAAGTGATTTGTGCTGGTCTCAAAAATCTCTGATATCCAGAGCTAGTTACCTTGCTGGGGATGGTGTAATGCTACAACTCCTTTGAAAAGCAGTCAGACAAGTGTCTTCCTCAGATGGTTTATGTAGACTTTTAAAAGTCATAAGAGAAACCTTGGTTTAGTGAAATTAATTGAAAGCTAAATTGAGGTTTATTCATTAAAGCTTTTTTGTATGATGGATAGAAAATTCAAACAGGGACTTTTCTGAGTGACTGCTCAGTAGATTTCAACAGACAAAAGTTTGTAAATTCGTCACAACACAAAATAAGAGAAAGCATGACTTGAAAATCTGAATTAATGTCAATGAGGAGAGGTGTGTCCCAGTGCATGATTCCAGCTCTGTATGAAGACTCCAAAATTCCTTGGAAAGTCTTGTTGACATCTGCCACCTCTGAGGTGGATGAAAGAATGTCCTCTGCTTTAGCTGATATTTGTTCCAAAGGACCAGAAGTGCCTATAGAAATGCTTCTGCAGGTTTGCTTGAAGACATCGTTTTGGGTAATTGCACTCGGTTTGTTTATGAAGAATTCTTAATTTTCCTCCAGAGAAACTCAGTAGCAAAGTGTCCCTGATGGGCTGCTGAGTACCAGGCTCCTGGAGGGTTTGTAGATGCTTAAAGGGGCAAAACTGAGTTTATTGAAGATTAGTGCTGAAGACTAATCTTCCACTCTAGTAGGAACCCAAATTTTGCAAGGACCTGGATCTTCTGGCTGTGAGGTCATTAAGCTTTTTTTTTTTTTAATGTTTGCCTCAGTTTTCAGTTGTGCTGAGCTGATCATGTTCATAGGCTGTGGAAAGGAGTATCTTGGTAGTTCTTTTCTAAAGCTGTAGCAGCTGTGCTTGTGCACATGGGCTGAAAATCTGGCTGTCCTGCAGACCTGGACAGAACTCTGAAAATTCACCAGAATTTCGTACAGGGTCTACTATTACCTGTTCTTTCTACTCATTGAGCAGGCAGACCCCTCACCAGGAGAAAATACATGTCTGGGAAGGGACCTCCTGGGTCACTGGGTCCATTTTCCTGCCATCACAAGCTATCACATCATATGAGCCCTTTCATTAACTGATCAAACTCCATTTTAGAAGTACAAACACTTTTTGCCCCCACTACTCCCACTGGAAAACTGGTATAGAACCTCGTTGTCTGATTTCTAGTGTGTATTTATTCACAGCTGGATTGCACCCCCTTGTTCTTATGCCAACACATCCTTCAGGGTAAATAGGTTTTTGCCTCCTGAGTGTTTGCTTATCTGGTGGATCCATAAGCAGAAGTTAAAACCCTTCCCAGCCTTCCTTTGGTCAAACCAGCAATGATCATCCTCTTAGTCCTTTCCACCCACTCCAGAGATAAACTGAAATTACCTGCATGAAATTCTCAGCGGTTGCTACCGCTCTAAAGAGAAAAAGCTAGAGAAAACTTTGAAGGACAGCTACACTGAGGAGCTTTTTAAATTTACTTGTGTTTCTTGATCTTGGTAAAGAATGTCATCAGCTTTTTGTTTTGTGGAAGCTGTAGCTGCTGATAACTTTCAAGCTCAGCAGTATGAGGGCCATGGACGACTTTTTCACCCTAAATGTTCCTTGGAGAAGAAATCAAAAGGAGGGAATTTGGACTGTATTTCTCGTGTAGTAGAAATAATTTGTGGAAGGTGCAGTGGAAAATGCTGCTGGATATGTTGGTGCGAGATGAGAAGTCATTGCAGTCCTTGCAGCAGAGCTGTGCCTTGTGAATTGGGGTTTTGGAAGTTTGGTGTGATCCAGATGGATCTGTGCTGTCTCTCGACCATCTCTGTCAAAGAATGTATCAGTTTAAAGAAGGAACCTGTCCTGCAGATGTGCTGTAGCTGCATATTTATTTCTTTTGGTCAAGGAGAAGTCAAATTTCAGACCACGTTTGGGTAGGCAGGTGATAATAGTTGTAAGATTAAAGGATCAAATGGCTGAACAGCATCAGAAAAATAGCTGGAAAGGAGACGAGGGTATAATAGTGAAGGTCTGCTAATCATGAAATGAGAAAACTACTAGGAGGTATTTTTATTACCATTTTATAGAAGAAAAATCATGTGAAAACTTCATGTGACTTCAAAGACATACAGGAGGAAAGTGTTCTTCACATAGAACCTGGTGGTGGAAGCCTCTGTGCAGAATAACCTGATTGCTGAAAGTTTCTGTGGGTTCAAGATGTGAATGTGGCCCTTGGTGGTTCTTACATGCAAAGACAACCTGTGCAAGCGCAGGAAGACCTTGGGCCACAAGCTGAGACTTCTGCAAAATTATTGTGTTATTTGTGTCCTGTTACATTTATCTGAGGTCAAACAGTATTTGCAACTGTCCAAAATGCTTATTTCAATGACTTCTTGGACTCATCAGGTCTAGCTGTTCTTAACGTGGTTTTGTATCCAGTGTGTTTGCTCTTGCGACCAGAAGTATGTTTGGTGTTGTGAAGTCTTCATCTTTACAAGTGGCAAGCGTTAGAGTGATTATATTGACGATTAATGTACCTGTTTAAATTCTGCTCTGGGATACGTTGTCTGACATGCAAGCTGGCTCTCAACTTTCCAACTGAAATCTTTCATAGTGAAAAATCCAAAGCTCTCTTGCTGAGAAGTCATAATAGGTTTTATGGGCAAAACTGCTGGAAGAATTAGATAAAATGCTCTGAAAACAAAGAGAAGGGAGAAAAGTATTATATTTTGTATTTAAGCTCAAGCATCTATGTTTGATTGCTGAAAGCCTTTTGAAAATAGCTGTACTGGAGCTCTGAAGGATTCTTCATCCTACTGATACCAGGTCTGGGAACTGGGCTGTAAACTCCTTGAAACTCGAACAGATGTTTTGGTAAATAGCTTCAAAGCTTTGACAGACTTTTTTCCCCACATGCCTTTCTATGTGAGGAGACTTTTAAGAGGTGCTAAATAAATTTTATTGTCTTTTCTACAAAAGGCATATCCACATGGAAGAGGCAGGCTTTGAACAGTCCTGGGCTCAGAAGTGAAACAACAACAACAACATAATGCAGGGCCAATTGAACCAAAATGGGAGGGGTGCATGTCAGCCTGTTTAGGACCCTGAGGGGTGAGAGTTTTGAGATGCTTCAATAGCTTCTTCATGAAGATAAGTAAACACGAGGGAGCTGTATTGGATCCAACTTTGCTACATTAGATAGAAGAATTCTTAATGATGAACAAGAATACAGATGAGTAACACTACAGATGTTAGTCATGTTGTTTTATATGCATTTAGAAATGCATCCAACAGTGATCAGAGTGAGATGAGAACCTACAGAGTTTTGAATGGGAAAAAAATGTCAGAAAAAGGGAGGAAATTTAACATCCATTACCATTACCTCAGTATTCCCTTTCACACCATTACCACTGTAACTGGTAGGTACTGGTACTGTACTGGTTGTGATGTGCTGGTGCTGGGTATTCATAGAATACCCAAGAAACTATAATCCCTGCTGTAGGAATGTATCAAAATTCAAAAAGTGAAGACAAAGGGAAACATCTAGAAATAAGGGTCTGAGACGAAATGAGATCCAGTTCAGTTCAGTTACTGTATCTTCAACCTTGCAGCCTAGGGTGGTTTTCCACACGTCTCCTTTAACTAGGACAAGCAAAATCCCAGTATTGCCCTCTTACATTGCTGGAAGTTCATTAAGAATTCCGCTTTGTTTTATAGTTTCAGAAAGAAAAAATCCTCAAAATTGACTGGTTCTGTTATTACAAATGTGATTTGTATTTTTCCATAACCAGCAGCAGGCCAAATAATTTTAAGATTCCACACAAGAATCTCCTTATACTGTCCTTGTTGCACTGTGGAGTGCTTGTTCTCCTCTAGGCTTTTGCTTACCTTGTGTCACTGCAGAGTTGGGAGCAAAAGAATAGAAATATTTTCATTGTAAAGATTTTTTTTCACTTTAAAGATCAGAACCTGTTGTGAAATTGCTTCATTTTATTTTTTCTCGAAAGGGGAATGCACCCTTCAATCACACAACTGCCAGAAACTCTGGCCCATTTTTAAACTATCTAAGGCAGGATGGAGTTTATTTGCAAGGTCAAGATCTACTTATAAGTAATAGCACTTCCCGTGGGGATAAACACTAACACAATTTGTGAACGTTATTGTACTCGATGGTCAAATAAACGCAATAGTGCATCCAGAATAGGTACCTGGCTGTGATGTGACACACAGAGCACTGTTTAGGCAGAAGGCTTTGTTTTTCTTATGGCTGTATTGATGGATTTTCATACGGATGTTTGACTTTTGAAATCATAGCTTTGGTATTCTTAATAAAAAAATAAATGAAACTGTAGGGTAAAAGAACAAACCCAAACCAGCTCCAAAAATGTTGGAAACATGGCAGAACAAGTGTCCACTCAGGGAAGATTACAACGCTTCAAATTGCCAGAGCCTCTTTAGCAGCGACTTTCCATTGTGGGTTTATCTGGCAGAAGGAAGGTGACAGGGTTGCCAGCCTGCTTAATGATCTTCATCTAACATTTACCTTTTTGAGAGGGGAATAATTCTGTTAAATTAACATCCTAGCATATTTGCTGTCCAGCTAGTTGATGAATTAAATAGCCTGAAGAAAATGTTTTACGACTAGTTTATCCATAAAAATTACTGAATTTTTCATGCAAAAAGGAATGACTTTTCAGTAGTTTTCTGAGGCAGTGCTTGACAACCCTTGTCTGTGAATATATATAGAGATATGTATATATAAAATAATAACTTTAATAAAATATGTGTACCTTTGGACAGTAGGAGAGCACACAGGCAGTTACCACTCTTGGAGTGACCCTGCTCTTTCGGCGTCAGGGCTTTGCTGCACAGCCTGTGCCTCCCGCTCAGAAGTAGCGCAGACTGTTAATGACAGCCTACAAGTCTGTGACACTGGGATCACTCAATCAATCAAATGTGGCACCTTGTGCCAGCCCAGCCAGCTGTCCTCTTCCATCAGCATCTGAAAGTGCCACGGGTGCCAGCTGCCATCCTTAAATAACCACTGGACCTGCCCCAGGATAAGTGTAGTTAGGGAATCTGTTTAGATTGAATTTTCTGTCTTGACAGTCCCTTTTGAGTTTCAGTGTAGAAAAGGAGAATAAACAAATTATAGGCTAATAAACAAAGCAGCACATCTAAAACAAGGAGTACAAGCCTGGGGCTTTACACTTATCTATTATAGGCCTGTCGTAAGATATCACTGTAAGTGTCTGTGACAGTGGGAGATGTTGCTGAGTTGGTGCTTGGTTTGACTGAAACTTGTATCTTCACCATAAAGTCTGTGATTCACAGATCCACCAACCCATTGAAATTTTACATTGCTTCTCTCAGAGTGTGTTGGATGGGCCAAAGATGTCAAGAGAAGGAAGACTTAATTTTATGATTAATTTTCTAATCTATTATAAAATTTCTTATTGGGATGTTCCATAAGCAAATCTACTTTCTTTTTGTAATTGCTATTGTGAAAGAGCAACACATAATGTACATACGTGGAGAGCTCCTCTGCAAGTCCTAGCTGAGGCTCTGATACTACTGCACACCCTGAAAGCTTCCATGTATGGGGATCCACCACAAAGGAGTGAGCTAATGATTTTCAGAACAATGATCAGGGGCACATCTACCTCCTTAAGTCATGAGGGCTCCAAAGCTGCAGAGCATATCAGGCTGAAGAGCTTGCAGCTACAAGAGGCTTGGGCAGGAGGAAGATGCAGGCAGTTAGGATTTTACAGTGGAAATCTGTTTCAAGGAAAAAAAAGTTGCTGCTGTAGCCCCCAGACTAATATGCATTAGGAAATTTATACTGTTTTCACAAAGAGGGTTTTTGCAATGATTCTGAGTGCAGCAAGTTGCTCTCATACCTCTATATCAAGTTCTTTTTCCGCTATTGTCATCACTAGATCCTTGTCCTCACCTGATTCCTTCTGTTGCTCATTCTTATTCCCAGGCATATATGAGTTTTCTATTATTTGCTCGCTGAATGCAATTGCTTGCAATTTTTCAGATTGAAAAAATGAAGCTCCTTTGAAAAAAAAACATAATGGGACATCCCCAGGTTGAAACCAGCCCTGAGTTGAAACACCTGATGGCATAGGGTCTTTCATTTGCTAAACGTCAGTGGTTTGATGGCGATTCAACATGACTAGTGATTGCCTGCATCATGTTACTGCTGTGGCTGCAAAGGCTGTTTACCTTTGGAAGGCAGAAGGCTCAGCTGAGCAGCACACTGAGCACTCTCCTGTGACCTGCTAATAATTCTTTTTTTCCAGAAGACTCTCAGTTGCTGAGGAGCAGAAACCTTGGGGGGAAAAAACCCCCCATCCTTCTCTTTGCTTACATGCGTGTTTGTATGTCTATTACAAACAGGTCAAACCAGAAAAATAGTGTTTGGGGCTATATTTGCAAAAGTACACTTTATATGAGGAATTCTATTTGCTGCATGTTAATTCTTAATTTGGCCAGTGGAAGACATTTGTGTTTTCAAGAGATTTTTCTCACATTTATCATCCCAGCTGGACCCAGTACTGAAATTTTTCTCTCTATTTCTGATGTTTGTTGTGGGACTACTTAGAAGCATGAGTAGCCCTGTGTGAGTTGGAGAGCACTGGTTCAAAAAGAAAAAAAGCCATCTGGTCCTCATTAATTTGCTGAAATGATCAGAATATTTTCTAAGAGAGACCACGCTGTGTGTAAGGAAAGTAGAGGCAGGGGCTCTTCCATTTATGTGAACAGCTCGGTGCAAGTGGATGCAAACTCACCTGCCAAAGAACAATCGTGTTTCAAATAATGAATTTGAGGTCCAAGGTCCTTAGATCACATCAGACTCGATGGTCTTTCATCCACAGTCTGCGCTGCAGACAGCGGCAGTGTTGGCTTCCTCCCACTGCCGTGCGAGTGAGTATGGAGCAAACATTTTTTGTCTGTTAAAAAGAAAGCTGGGATCTTGCATGCTCTTTGAAGAAAGAAGTTAATAATGTAATAAACCCACAATTTTAGAGGTGCACATCTACAAGTAATGCAGCTTGAACGGACGAGATACAATGATGCCAGGGCAGCGGCCTCACCGTGGCTTTGTAGCTGCTCACCAATAGATGTGCCACCTTCCTTTCAACATTTGGCTTCTAGGTCTGATCATCTGGGCTTTTGTGAGTACAGAGCAAGATTTGTGGAAACTCTCATGTACATTCTCATTCTCAGCCTGAGCGGTTTCCAGGCTCCTGCAGTCCTACGTGGCCCATCTGTTGCTGGTGTAAGCGCTAATGTACGTGACTTGTGCTGCACTCACTGCTGCTGGGGAATCTATCACAGAGATTACTGGCTTGCTAAAGATGATTTTATAGACTCTGAAGCTGGTTTGTTTAAAACTAGATTACTGTCACATTTCGAAACATTTAGCACCGCTGGACCAATGAGGAATAATAATTTAAAGAGGCTGACTAGATTTAATCAGTTTTTAGGAGATGAGACTTAATCAAACATAAGAGGTTGGAACGCTGATAGAGCTAATGAATTTGAATATGTAATACAAGCCTTGCCTGAACTATAGCACATTTTCTCTGGCCACAGTTGGTTCATAATAATGAAGCGTTTGCAAAAGTTATCAAGTCAATAGGTATAAAATCCTTTGTGCAGGGAAGTAACCTCGGCACTGGAGGGAAGGAAATGACCTGAACAGAAACTGAATGCAGACATTGCGTGCGATTTGTTTCAATATGGGAATTCAGTGAGTTAATTTTTAAGCCATTTTCATAATAAGTAAGAGAAGAGAATTGGGAAATTACCTTGAAGAAGCAGCATCCCCTTGCGAGCTGTGCACTGAGGCAGGTCTCTGGATGGCTGCTTCTGGTGTAGAACTCCAGTGTGTACTTACTGGATAGCCCTGGGCAGGTGTTTTAACTTCCCTGGCCCTCAGTTCCCCATCCATAAAATGATTGTGCTAAACCTTTCGTACATTTTTTTTCCCCTCTACTTTGCGTGTTATTTTTATAGCTAGAGGAGTGTTGACTTTATAAAGAAAGGCCAGCTGAGGTAGATGTCGTGCAAATGCAGGCTACAACAATCGCTGCCCTGATACTACCAGTCTAAATAAATTGCACTGTGTTGCTTCTACCTTTAACTCTGCCAACCCCCCAAAACCACACACGCTCCACACACCCACTTTTTAAGCCTTCTCGAGGACAAGGGTAGTACTAAGAGCAGAGTTTGCATAGTGAGTAATCTCGTCTCTAATTTATAAATTGGGGCAATGTGTTCAGTGAGCAATAAAATAACCGTATAAACTCATCATTTTAAATCAGTGCCTGTGCAGTAGGAGCCTGATTCATCTCTGTGTTTTTTGTGGAAGCAGAATTCTGCCTGTGTTTCCTTCAGCAAGGCAGCAGTTGTAAATATTTCCCTGTTTTGACTGAATTAATTGAGAGGGGTCCTGCTCTTTGCCCACTTCTTTCTGATAACACTGGCCCTTTGGAGCGAGTTTTGTGGCAATTCTACTTCTAGAAAGAAGCTGGTATTACAACACAGAAGGATCAACCACTGAGAAGTCTTTCTAAAATTCAGACTTTGGGATACCCAAGATGTTTTCACCCCCTGTAAGCCCTCTTTCAGCTGAAGGAGCTGGTGTGGAAATAGATAGCTCCATTCTCCTGCCTCATTCTGGTCAGGTCCTTCACTCTGCTAGAGGAAGGGCTAAACTCTAATAGCTCTTGACACCAAGGCCTGCTGTAAAAGACAAATATGCTACAGGGATGCGATGAGGGAAATTGGGTTTGGATATGGATTTTTAATCAGCGTCAGGCCTGACAGTGTACTAACGCAGCAACCAGTTGAATGACTGAGAGATGTGAAAAGGCAAAGTATTCACTGAGTTAATGCTGCATCAGCTGCTGAAGCTGTAGATTCAGTTTCTTAACCAAGATCAGAAATGCCTTGTTCTTTGGCATCGATGACTTTTGATGTGCTTTTGTCATAGTACTCAGTAATGATGGGGCTGCACTGTGACTTTGTTTAAGTATCTGTATTTACATGACAGGCTTGGTTGCCAAAACCAGCATCAAGAGGTCTAAAGAGTTGGTTCTGGTTTTGTTATTGCATCAAGATCGTGAAGCTCTACTGGAAACTAAATGTTTATTGTGCCATGCACTGTATGATGTTGTCCTTCTCACATAGTTCAATCCAGTTTGACCATGGCCATTGTGAAACATGGGAGGGACATGTGGCATTTTCTACTTGCAATTTTGATATGTAAAGTTTGTGACAGCTTATGTTTGCTGAGGTGTTTCACAGAATCACAGAATAGAACATTAGGAATTGAAAGGGACCTCGGAAGATCATCTAGGCCAATACCCCCCCACAGTAAACCCAAACTTAGCTTAACTTCAGCCAGCAAAAGCTGCCTAGTAGTTGATTTTTTCGTATTCCTTCTGTAGATGTTGAAAGGAAAGGTATCTCCAGATGCAGATTAATACCTTCATTTTAGATTTCTGTCTTAGGATATAATGAAATTCGCACTAGGCATGATGGTATTTCTGTACTGGCTCCAGAAGGTGCATCGATAATCACTTTGTATAGATGACTTTTTTCTGTAGGTGGGTAACGGTGAGTGTCCTGAGCCTCATGTCAAGTAGAATGGAGTAAGCCCAGCTTCCTTCTGAGTTCACAGTGGGCACCACACTCCTCTTCTGTGCTCTGATGATGTAACATGCACACTTTACTAGCACTAAAATTATTTAAACACCAGGGGTATTCTCAGGGCTTCCAAAGTCTTACATCTTTGAAGTCGTATTTTCTTCCTCTAGGCACAGAGATTTAGCCCTACTTGTATCTGCAGTGTAGAAAGGTGCCGGTTATGTCAGTCTCATTTTATTAGAAGCAGTGCACAGTCCTGTTCATTTGCAGTTTTCTTCATGTTCCTAATAGTGGGTAGCATGCAGAGCTAATTAATGGGCTATGGGAAGAAGTTACTGATGAGTACAGACGGAATATCTTCAGATGAAAAAGCTACACGTTTTGTGTTGAGTTTAAAGACAGCTCTACTGAGGCTTTCATGTGCGACTAGACACAGCACAAATCAAGGGTTAGAGGGGGTTGAAATTAGTTCAGTTGACACTTATTTTCATGTATATACTTGAAATCATTATTACCAGTGGGTAGCTAATCTAAATACAGAGGTGCTTATTTTTTGCTCCCTAATTGTGCAGGTCAGTGCAACAACTTTCATTAGCTCATTCAGGGTTTTCCTGAATTGGTTAAACAGATTGAGACCTTGTGTTTTCAGTATATTATTTTGATGCCTAGCAATGTAGGAATTAAGTAGGGAGAAGTTAAGAGCCATTCTCAACTGGGATTTCTAATTGTAATAATCAGTTCAGTTACTTTTAACTGTTTTCCTTTACACAGGGAATATAAGTGTAGGTGGAATGGTTAGTGGTAAAGAATCTTAGAATTGTACTGTTGATGATCACTTTTATTTAAAATGACATATAAGTATAGAGTCATAGACTTGCTTAGGCTGGAAAAGACCTTTTAGATCATAGTGTGCAGCCATTAACCTAAACTGTACCAAGCCCACTGCTACCTCCCTAAGCTCCATCTCTACCCAACTTTTAAAGACATCTCAGGATAGCAATTCAACCCCATGTCTGGGAAGCCTGTTTCAAGACCTGAGGACCCTCTCAACAAAGAAATTTTTCCTTAACATCATATAAGAAGACATGAAATGCTGAAAGGAGCTACTAACCAGTTTATGGTTATACAGGTTTTCTGCATTGTGGATATCATAGAATGGGGCTTAAGGTCACTTGCTTGGCATCCTGATGTGGGGTTCAAGCAGAGGTGGTTAGATATGAACAGATACATACTTCATGAGAAGGAATGTTTCTTATCCTGAGTAGAGAGGCATTTCTCCAAACATGCAGTGATTGAGATACAACACATCCCTGTTGCACATGTGTTCAATGACAGAGACGGGTGCCTTTGATCTTGTGAAAAAGATCTACCCCACAATAAATATCTGCCTTTCCTTCCTACGGAATCCCAGACTACTCTGTATTGGCAGTTGTCTTTGTGCAGCCACTTCAGCCTGGCACAAATTGCCCAGGTGGTGTGGGAGGAGGCCTGTATCATTATTTGAGCTAGCTTATATCATTACAAAGACTTCTTGGAACTCCTGCTTTGGTATTTATCCCAGTCATCAAGTCAGGAAGGAGCTCCCTAATTGGGTGTACAGTTTCTTCTTAATTTCAGTATGTAAAGCAGACATGGTAGCGTGCTTCAGTACTGAACCAGGTACAATGCCAACATTCTCAAAACTCAGGTTTCTAAAGAGTATCTGCATTAATTTGTACTCTAAAAGACTTTCTACCAAGTTAGCAAGTGGCCTCATTGTTTGCCATGTAGGATGACAAAGATTCACTGTCGGAGGCAGTTCAGCTGTAGGATTTTGAACTAATACTAGATTTCTCCTTTTGGGGGACTGTCTTTGTTGCGCTTCCTGCATTGACTCGTCTTTATTGATATCTCCATCCTCCTCCTGCTCCCTCCTTGGCTTTTTGGGAAGGTCATATGCCTGGGATTTGCGGCTTTTTTTGTATATGATGACTGTTGTAGCAAAGATGAATGGGAAGGGATACGCTTGTGTGTTCCTCTGCCTGGAGACTTCCTCAAGGTTAGAGATCTTGGGTGACTTTTACTGTTACCTTTTCTGACAACAGCCTCTCAATATGAAATATAAAGTAAAATGCAAACTCTCAGAAGAGTGGCAACTTACTGGAGATGGAACTAAAAGGACTGGCGTAAAGATACAAATTGCTTATTGTTCACAGTATTTGTCTACTTAAAGCCCACTTCTCTCTTGAGAGTCAGGCTTACTTAAAGAATTGCTACACTCTGGAAGAAGTTTCCTATATCATAACGGTGTTATAGAAACATGTTGTGAAACCAGCTGCCATGAAATTGAATTACAGGTGTTTTATTCTTCACTGCTTAAATTGCTCTATTATATCACAGGCCTCATCGTTTTGTTTTGAACAAATAACTGCAATTTCGTAAGAGCCTAAGAGATGACGGTATAAGCAGTCAGGGGTTGTTTAAGGCTTGCCTAATGATGGAAAATTGTTCTTACCCGTCTAGAGTGTGTCGCCTTTGTCAAAATGCATGTGCACTGAATGGAAAAGGAAAACTGTTTCCTCGTGGCATCTTTTTTTCTGAGTTTGTTTGTGTATTTTTCACTGTGTGAAACAACCCCCCGTAGGGTTTTAGACTAGTCAAAGCAATACAGTCATTCATATTTAACTTTGACATAGCTTCAATACATCAAATTATGTTGCTGGATGGAGTCAGATATTTCACTTCCTTCACTTTCAATTTGCTGGAATTAAGTAGATGGTTGCTCAGATTTTTTTCCAGATTTTTATAGAAAACTTTCCAGATTTGTATGGAATAAAATTTAAAAAGGTTCTTCAGGAAATAGTTCAAAATAACTCAGTGCAGAAAACAAATAATTGGTTTAGGACAGATTTTATTGTGTTTGGATTTAGTTGCCTGATTGCTGCTGTGTGTGTGCCCACCCTGTGCTCCATTCTCCCCATCCCTGCCCGCTTTTCACAGTTTACCTGGAGCTTAACGGATGCGAGTTGCTGCAGTTGGCTTGGAAGCAGCGTTATTCCCACAGAAAAGAATCTTGGCCTAGAAAATTAACCTTTCTTCCCCTACCACCCATCCAGGTCCATGTTATGCTACAAAAGACACTGCATACTAAAATTCAGAAAGGGAATGTGCCGTATCAAAGGGTGAGCCCTACATGCCCAACAGGCTGTATCGGTATCCTATACTCCAACCAGTTACTAGACTGAAGATTTGATAAGGAATTACATATGTGTGGTCCCCTCCAGTTGTCACAGGTTTCATAGCAAAAATGGGGGTAGGAAGGATAGCAGTAGGTCAGCTTGACAGTCCTCTTGCCTGAAGGCAGGACCTGTTCTTCCAGGTCCTGCTTTTTTCTTCCCAGGTGGCTGTCCAATGTGCTCTTAAAAGTGATTGAGATTTGCTTACTCGCTTTGAAATGTCGTTTGAGAGAGGCAATTAAAACTGCATGAAGGATCTGGTGTTGTCCATGTTGCATTAGCAACCAGGATCAGTTTTCTTGCTTGTTTCAGGGATTTTTGTGTGCAGGCTTTTTCTGCACGTGGTTTTAAATGTGATTTTTTCAACATCTGCTTTTAGCCAATGTGTGTGTCAGACCTGTGATGCTTTGCCCATTTGACCTGAGGTAGTATACAATCCCCTTACATTTCAGAAGCTTCAGTTTCATGGCAATCTTTAAAAGAAAACGTAAAAAAAGGAAAAGGAGGGAGCAATTTTTGGAGTGAATTCTTTTGAGTCCCCATTTTTGCTGATAAACCTTACATAGGTACTTTTACTAAATCACTTCCTCTTGTCACTTGAAGAGAGATGTGAGAAGACGAAACTGCTTCACAAAGTTCTGTGAAAAATTAATGTGCAGTGTAATTTAGAAGATGTATGGCTGAAGGGCATTGAAATGTTATGTTTTTGTTTTCTGCAATTCTATTTTAAGAGAAAGCAAGTACCTAGCAAGGACTGCTTCAGGAATACAATGGAATGCTGCTGATACTGGGAGAAAGAAGAGAGGCGGCACAAGGGGCACAGCCTGCACAGCCTCATGAGAGCACGTAATCCTAACGATGCAAAATTGCAAATTGCTCAAATTACAAAGCACTGTCCCTTGCATTCAGATCTGCTTTTTTAGCACACTCAGGGCAGCTCCAGAGCTGCAATGTCAGAGCAGGATTCAGATGTACTGGCAATGTCGTGTGGCTGTCACAGCACTCCGCAGAGCCTCTGCCGAACTCCAGCCAACGCCAGCACATGATGGGTTGGTGCCATGTGCTGACACAAACCTTTTCAGACTTTGAAGTGTGCCGTTGGGATTGTTGTGGGGCATGCTGGGGAATAAACATGGAATATTGCAGAAAGGACTGATGTTGCAGTCTAATACCAGAGATACAGGTTCGCTCTTGCCCACTGCACTTTTGATTGTCTTCTGCTGGAGGCAGACTGGTGCCTCAGCTTTGTGCATTAGGGAGATGCTCTCTGGGCTTCTACTTGAAGCCAATGAAGTGACTGAAGCAGCTGCTCTGATGTGGGGTAAATTGTCTAAACTCAGTAAAGGATTGTTTGACGGGATAGAAAAATCAGAGCCCAGGATTGGAGGTAACAGAAAGTTAAAGAAGTGCTCTTAAAAGGAGTGGGTACTTCTTCACTGCCTGCTCTTCCTGACCCACAGAAGCTGCCAGCTGTGGTGTCAGGTCTGTAAATTGTTGGCTGATGCAGCTCCTACCCAGAGCGGTATTGTATGAGCTGTAACAAAAAAATCTAAGGAATGTTTGCCTTTTTCCTTGGCTTTTGCCAAAAGGGTGTAAATTTCTGCCTTACCTCTTGGATGCTGGTTGTTCCTTCTCCTTTAGCTCCTATAGGTCAAGGATCAGTTAGCAGCCTTATCTCTCTTTTTGCTAATAGCAAGATACCCGATAGTCTGATGCAGTTTGCATATCTTGGAGATGTGATAACCAGATATTTCTTCCGCTGATGTCTCACTGCTCATCTTGGCAAACTGGGATAATTCAGGGGAAGTGTTAGATTTCTTTTTCCTTTAGAAAAGAACAAAGCGTTTTGCATTAAGTGCAAAATCGTTTGCGATAAATGGTGAGGTTACTCAGTCAAAGCAGAATAAAAACTGGGAGAGATGTAATTCATTGTTTTATTTTTTTCAAGCTGCTGACATGATGTGAGAGTTGCTAATGCTGTATGAAGTACAAATGATATGCAAAGTTCCCTGATAACTACCTGGGAATTCTCATTCCATCAGCAACTTTTGTGTTATCATAAATGAGACAGCTTGAAAGGTACTTGTTGCGTTTTGTATTGCATGCATAAGTCATTTATACTTCAAATGAACTGGCCTAGATTATTTTTGATGTTTTTTTCTGCATGACTGTCATAAGCCATGGAACGATGCTGAATTACTATTCTCTCTCACGTTTAACAATTCAAGAATCACAGAGTGAGGAGACATATGACAAACGAGCACCTTGGTGCAAGCTCCTCAGCAATTGGAACTGTAAAAACTAGGTTGCATAGAGTCAGATCAGGATGTCTGATCATATTTGAAAAATTGTTGAATGTATAGATTTTAATTGTAATATGTTTTTATGTTCTGATGACAACTGGTACATCCCAACCCACAGTGTGAATGCCTGTGGAATGTGCTTCTTTGTCTTTTGGAACTCCTAAGCTCAAAGTCAGTGGACAGTTTCTGTATGTGGGGCTTGAAGGCAGGAAGAGAGAACCAGTTTCCTTCACAGCTCCAGAGAGCACTGCAGTCTCTTGCACGCTCAGGGGCATACAGTGCAGTCACATCAAATCCTTCTTTTGCGAGTGATGGTGGATTGCTGGATCCATGCTGTGCCTTCCCTGGCAGCAGGCAGGCATTGCCAGAAAGTGCACCAAACAGGAGCCTGGCAATGCTGATCTTGTCCAGTATGGATTGCACAAACTCTATCTCCGATGTCCCTGCATATAGCTTGGTTTCTTCTGTATTTCTTGAGAGTAGAACACTCTGGTAGTTTGGGCAGATTAGTGCTGACCTACTTTCAGGTCTGCTTTAGACCCCATACAATGGCCTTGAGATTATATTACTTAATATTTTCAGGTCAGATTGCCTGAAGCAGCAAGGATGCTGTGTTGCAGTTCTTCACAGTTGTGTTTCTGTACTAGGAGCAGAAGACCAATTGTTGGATGGCGTAAGGTGTGCAGGTCCTCTCCAGAGAGTAGTGGTCCCTGTCATAGCCTTCCTCCACAGCCTGTTGCAGGGGCTGTTTTGGACAAAACACTGGCACAGCAACATCCAGCTGCAGCATTCTGGAAGTAGGTTATTCACTCCAGAACATACTGGGAAGAAACTACTGTGGAATCTAATGTGAATGGTCAGAGGCCATGAGCTCAAGAGTGAAGCAGAGAGTAAATCATATTGATGAGTGCAGAGTTTGATCTTCATCCAGGAGAAGAAATAAAGCTAATGGAGTTTCTCCAAAGCTCCAGGACCTGATTCTGAGCTGCTGTAAATCAGCGCAGTTCAGTGTAACTAAGGGTGAGGATCTGACCACATGACTTTATCTTTGCAGTGTACAACAGACGATGAAGTACAAATGTGTGTTGAGGTGGTATGAGCACTATGTAAGGATGAAGCAAGAATGTGCTGAAGAGCCTCCTAATCTACAGTTTGTTCAATCCATGCCATTTATCTCTCCATCACCATTCTGGTATCTCTGTATTTATCTGGAAGGCTCTCCTTGCTGAGTGTGATGAATGTACAGAAGTCCAGACAGGCTGGGAATGTTCTGTTAAAAATAATTATCTGGTGTTTCAAGCCCAGATGCAGTCCTGGAGCACATGAAAACAGCCTGGGATGCGAGCTCATGGTGCTAGGAAAGGTCAGCGGGAGATAGATGCTCACAAGCTAATTGGACTTGTGGGGTTCTGTTTTAAGGAGTGTTTCATATAAAACATCGTACAGATCCAGGTCACAGTTGCTGTTCTGTCAGTTGTTTCCTAAACTGACAGTTGTTTTAAGATAAGAGATGTTTTTATTTCACTGAAACCCTTTTTCTCCAAGTCCAAAAGAGCCTGAAAAGTATTATCTCATGGAAAAATACCTTTGGGTCTGCATGCGAAAAAGGTGCTTGTGTTGTGCAGTGCTAGCAGGGTCGCTGTGTGAGCCTCAGTCTCCTTTCTGAACATGTTTATGAGGGAGAAAAACTGGCTTGAAATGCAAAGGATGTGAGCAGCTGTGGGTTTTATCTAATGCGGTACAAAGTGGCCCATCGTGAATTGAGTGAGGTGTTGCTACCTGGGGGAGGCACTTCATCCTCCCTGTGTGGCTTGAATGATATAAATGCTATGTGTTGGCTTCCGATGAATATTCATCTGTTGTGTGTATGTGCAGGGCTTTATAGCCTGTCATTACAGCCTTATCTTATACATTAGGGAGAGAAGGCGGCTCCTGTAGTTGATGTCTGATGTTAGGCAGTGCAAAATACCTTTGCCTGCGAGCCTGAAAGGTCTAAGACTTGCTGGGTATTGAAAGAGAGCTCTGCACTGCTCGGAGAATACCAAACAGGGAGTGTCCAAGGTCAAGCAAACATAGTAAAATAAAAAAGAATAGTGAGTAGGCAGTAAATATTGTACTTAGGAAGCTTCTCTTCTCATCCTATAAATTTATGGCCTCAATGCCTGCACTCCATGCCTCACATCACTGTTGTTCTGGACCTGTCTCGGTGGTGGTGTCCCAGTGTTTTTACTTGTTTATAAGACTTGCACACTGTTGTGTGGCACCTTTTAAAGTCCCCCAAAAAAATGCTTCTCCTTCCCCCTCTGGTGATGTTTACATGTTCCTCATTCTCTGATGGTCTCTACCTGCCTCTAAGACCCTTTGTGCTTCCCACTGCCCTTCCAGAAACACTCAGAACTTCTTCCTTGAGACAGTTGGGGTCCAGCCATCTTAGTGATGAGTGATACAGTGTTGATCTTGCTTCTGACTCTTATTGGGATTCACCTGCCGTGGACTTAAATCTGTGTGACTTAGAGCACAGCCTAAACCACTTGTCTAGTGTCTCATACAGTGTGGGAGTAGAGATGGTTGTGGGTGCTGAATATATTGAATGCAGGCTCCTCAATTCTTTTGGGTGTGACTAGTGTGCTGGTTGCAGTACTGCAGTTATTTAAAGCTTGTAAAGAGGTGGAGCCTTTTTATCCACTTGACTTGAATGGAATTAAGCTCTTTTACCACTCTAAAATGTGAGTTCTCCTCAGAGCTACGGGTAATGAAGACCTTTTCAATGCAGCAAATTTACAGGTTACAGCACTTGTGAAAACCAAACATTACCCTTGTCCGGGTATTGGGCTCAGACCTTCAGAATCCTTTTTTGTGGGGGCCCAACAGTGCTTCTTTGGAGAGGAGAGGTTGGTTCCTTAGGGTTTCAGGGCTCGCACAACGGTGCCTTCATACAGCACACAGGTGTCAGATGGCCATGGTGAGCTGTGAGTGTGCCAGAGTAGAACCCAACTGAGCCCATGGGGAAAACGAGCCAAACATCAATGGGTCCCTACCCTTCCCTGCCAGGTAACCCAGCCTTTAATTGGCTTCACCTTCTCTAATACAAAACACAGATTAAATTTAAGCCAAAAAGTCCATCGTGAAACAAGCTCACTGCACTGAATATTCCCGCGGCATTGCTTAATGCAGTTTGTCAGTAACCTTGTTACAGTGGAGAGGTGCTGGGGTGAAGAACAGAAGAATATGAAGCAAATTGCCTCCATAAAGCGGTTACTGAGGTGGATGAGCCAGATTGGTGCTTGGCCTGTTTATTGCAATAGGTTTTGCCTCTGTCATTGTAGGATAACTTTACATGATTTTCTTTTCCTAATACCTTCTGTTAGAGTAAAAATGCTCTTTTTTCTTCTTTGGATTAACAGCAAATAACTGTTTCTTTGTTCTGTGATAGAGAAGGTTTTAATTTTCCATGCTGCAAATCACCCAGCAGCTGTTTAAATTTAAAAACCTGTTTTATAAGAAAAACAGAACCAAACAAAAGTTACTAGTAGCTAAAACTAAAAGCTAAAAAGAAGATAAAAATGTACCCACAGCATCTGTTGTTTAACTGTATCCACGTTGCAATTAACAAAAAAACCCCATAAAAATATATCAGCATTCAACTCCATTAATTTTATTTCTTTTTCTCATCATATTGCTTTCTTATTCTTTCAAGTGGGCTTTGCAAAAGTACAGAATGACACTAATAATACCCGATAAATGAATAGTCAACTGTATAAGCTTAGCATAAGATGTACAGTTTTTATTAAACAAATGGATACAAAATTTTATCACTTCTAGGAAAAAAGTATATGAGCATCGATTAGTCTCACACCTGTTCATCCACATAAAGTTTAATTGCTCATGGTTTTGTGTTCAGGAGTGTTTCATATCTCAGACCATTAAATTTGTGATCTGTTATTTTCGTATTTCTCTCTCACATGTTGCTAGAGAGATCCAGAGGTAGTGCCCAATATGCTCTTTGAGTTACGATGGTGCAGTACTGTATCAGCCCGAGTTTAGCTTTAAAGCTGTTTCAACTTACAGTGAACTAGACTAAAGTTGGTTTAACTGGATGAGCAAGGCACGTCCCCATCCTGCTTGCCCTATGGGGTGAGAGCAGGATTGCAAGCACTTGGTTCTGTCTGTCTCATAAGGTCCCACACAGCCTCTGGCAGTCATTTAGCTAATTAGCTTAAATATAACACCCAAACTCAGGTGAACTCCAGAGTGCAGGTATCACAGAATCATCACGGCTGGAAAGGACCTCCAGGGTCATCGAGGTAAAAGTGTGAAGCTCCCAGTTCAGCAGAGCCTGCCAACATCAGCGTGTGCAAGATCTGACGGTCACTTTTCATTTGTCCTGCAGAATAGGAGGAGACTCAGTCTGTTAGATTACATACATAGATGCAGAAATACCTTCCCCATATAGATAGGGTGTAACATGAAGGCACTTAAACTGGTGGTGTGGTTCATGCTGATAAATCACTGCTGTCAGGAGGTGCTTTAATTTCTTTGGGTTTTAAATTTTTTAGGGCTTTTTGATGCTGGTTTTTGTTGTGGGTAAGAAGATGACAAATACTGTATACTTATCTCTGGATTCCACAGTATTAAGTGTAAGGTCTGTATATAAATGCAGCTAATGAAATTGGGGACTGTGTGGCCTCAAACCATTTAAAATAATGGCATGAGCAATCTCACTCCATTACATCTGAGTGGAAGCAGTTCACGCTAAAGTGCTGGTTCCCTGAGGAGCCTGGAAGCCCTGATTGAATCTTACTGGCAAAATGGACAGTGAAGATAAGTTTGTTGCAGGGCAGATGACAGCTCTGACTCAACAGAAACTGCGGTGCTCAAGGGGAGGGTTGCCTCGAGCCTGTAAATACATTTTCTTTCCTTTTGCATTCACTGCTGTTTCAAGCTTTGCAGCAAAGGTGTACGCCCTGTGTTTATGTTTCCCAAAGGCACTGTGATGCCCCTAGGGTTGTGCTGGGTGATGCCGGTCTGCTTTGCTCTTGGCTGCAAAGTCTTTGGGTTTTCATCCTTCCAGCTATAGAGTTCAGAGCAAATATGTTCACATACAAAATTGCTGGAGAGTGGTTCTCCAACAATGAAAGCTCTGTCCTGTCTTCTGGCATAATTTATCAGAATATATCTAATATAATACAGCAGGGATTTTTAGACTACTATGAAGCACCGAGAGGTGTTTCTAGCAAAGGGAATGGCCAGGTCCTGGCCTGGATGCTTTGAGCAAGTGAACCTCTTTTTATCCTTTTGTAATGTGTTTCAAAATGCAGAAGTTGTTGGGAGACATTTGACAAATTAGTTTTGACACCAGCTGATGAGCTGATGTGTGTTTTGCTGCAATCTGTCCATCTGGAGCGGTGCCCGTCGCCGGCGGGCGTGTTGTTTCCTCGAGGAGGCCATCCCCTCATAAGCACTTAGCAGGCCACACTCATTTTCTCTCCGCCACCGATCAGTTCGCATTCGGATGAGGAGCCTCAAAATACTCGATGCTCCTGGTTCAGGATTCACTGCAGATTTTCAGCCTGCTTTCCATCCTTGCAGGGAAAGCACCTGAGCAGTCCTGCTGTACCCTGGGAGAGTTGCTGTGCACCAGCCAGCAGCCAAATACATCCCAGCTCTTGCGCAGAGAAAATCCAGTTGCTCCCAACGAAGACTTGAATATAAATAGATGTGACAAAAATGAGCTGCCTGTATACCAGGACAGGATAGTACTTGACTAGAACCGTGAAGGCTGGCTAGAAGAAACAAGGCTCACAATTAAGTGGAACGCTACAGAAATAGTTTTGCAGGGTGCCGGCCTGTATCGAGAGGAAACAGGGCTTCGCAAGACAAATAGCTGTTCCCAAATGCTTATCTAGCAAAAACACATTGAACAAAATAAACTCGCGTCTTTTCAGCGGATGTTCATGCTGCTGGGAAAACTTGGTGACGTCTTCAGTGATGGAAAATAACAGGAGAAAGGCAAATCTGAGAGGGAAGGAAGGAGGGAGGGAGAGAGGAATACAGTTTGGAGATGCAAATCTGGAAGAGATGCGAGGCACCATGCAGCTTTACTGTGGATCCCTTCATCCCTCATTTGTCCTAGTGCTGATGTTCGGTTGTGGACAAGGACTTGTGTAAGGTGGGAGGAAGCTGAATGGAGAGCAAGGTGCGTCCTGCTGTGTCCTCTGGGCACAGTAGATCACCCTGTTCTGTCTCAACATCATCGCTTTGTGTTTTCTGTAATGACATTGGACTAGATGATCTTTCAAGGTCCCTTCCAATCCCTAGTGTTCTGTGATTCTGTGACATAGGGAAAGGCAGTCTGAGAGTTTAGAGAAGCTATGGCTGTTACTGTGTACAGTCTCCAGAAAAGACCCTGTGCTAATCCAAGCTCAACCTGAGACTGCTGCTTTCCCCAGCCTTCTCACAGTTTTGCAGCCACACAATAGTTTTACCAAAAGTGACACTGCAAATCCCAGGAATTCACTTCTAAGCTTTTTGGGAACACTGAAGGCCTCCCACTTCTGTATATTTTAATGGAAGTGGCATGTGAACAGTGGCCCACAAATGTGAGTTGCAAAAGGCCTTGAGGTTCACTACCAAGCTTGAGGCTTTCAGCCTTGAAATTCACTTTGCAAGTTTGGGAAGGGAGGAGGAAGGAAACGGGACACTTGGAAAGTTGTTGATACTCTAGATGATAGTTTCAGTTAGCCCGGTACGCTTGCTGGGGCAAACCCCGACCTTCTTGGATGGCACGTGTTACGTGTTGGGGTACGGATACTGTCGAATCTTTATGCCATTCAAAAAATGTGATGTTTTCAATGCGTAATTGCAAATTACCTCTTGGTTTCATAATCAGTTTTGCCAGGGTAAAACCCAGGTAAATCCAGTGAAGTATGGTATTTGTCCTAGCATCAGGCAGTTGGTTCATTTAATCACCGCTGCAATGGAGAGCTCATTTCTCTTCTCAGTTTGTTTCCAGTTTAGTTTCTTTTGCCTTTGAAGATGCGATGGCTGCTGGTTTGGGAAATTCTCATCTTGTGAGAGGCATGGCCAAATGCTGGGTGATACAGAACCTCTTGAAGCTGTGATTCACCCTCTCAGATCATATTAGGGTTTGACTTTCAGTTAGTTTAAGGACAGGAATTTTGCTTAAAAGACATTTCTGAAATGTTTGTGGGTTTGGTGTGGCTTGGTTCTGAGCTCTTGGTTCAAAACTGCTCAGGCTGCAGATTACTAACATTTGAAGGAATGGAAATATAAATCCAGTGTCCATACCAGCAGCTACTGTCGGTTGGAACACTTGTAATATTTAGCACACTGTGACAACAAATGTGCTTTGACATCGTTAGGACTGAAAAATTTAGTGTTCCTCTGAGGGCAATTCCTTCTCTTGACTGGGCAGGTCATCTTGATGAAAAAAACCCAAACAAGCAAAAAAGACCATCTCAAAACACCCTGAAAAATCAGCACTGGCCCCATGAATTTAAATATTAAGTGTCTGTCAAATCCAGAGGCCTCGACCTTTTCTGTTTGTGTGTTAGGGTTTCATTTAGACCTGATGGAATGAGAATAAATCAGGGCAGTAGTTTCCCATAGCTGTCTTTTGGGGGGACTCACGTTTCAGGCTGTCCATCCTATTTTGTGGTTTCCTCCCATTTTCCTCCCATTTCACACTACTTGGTTTCTGATCTTCTCTCCATCCTTCCAGTGTGAACATCTACTTTATTTTAATCTTCTTGACAGGACCCTCTTATCTGTTCTTAGCAAGCTCCATTTAACCTGCTCTGCCTTGAGCAGACTCGTATTTCTGCTTTCCGATTTCTCCTCGGGGCACACTGCGAGCAGGGCCCTCTTTTCCTTCAAAATGTGATAGTTTGATAGTTTTAGATTCCTGAATTTAGGGGTTTTGTTTTCCTGGAAATATGAAACCTGGAGCTGACCATAGGTGGGGAGCTGTTCTTGTTTCTTAGTCCTCCACTCTTCCTCAAAACCTGGTCCTGTCTTCCACCTGTCCAAGACCTCCTCCTTTGCCTTTCTTGTAGCAAAACCTCCCCCTATGTGGTTTGCTGGGGGTGGGGTTTTTTGGTTTGTGTTTAAGTCTCAGGAAGAGGAGCAGAGTGACATGTTGATGCCTAAAGTTTCCAGGTAGGAAATTTCCATGAGTAATAGAGCATCTCTGCCAGGGACTAAGGAATGTCCCTCTGACTGACAGTTTAATCTCAGAAAGATGAAGCTCCTTGCTATGCACCGGGAAGATGCGTTGTCCTAAACACAAGTTTGGTGTCTCAGACATTATGGTGCATGTGAAGGGTGGGTGATGTCAGATGGATTCTACAGGAGAAGGTGTTTTGCAGTGTGCCATGGAGGTGACCTGGCACCCCAGAGACCCTGCAAATTCTTTGATCAGCTTAGAGGGCTTGTTTATAAAATCATTTGAGGGCCGAAATATTCCCACTTGGCTGGAAGTGAAGAAAGAGCCTTTTACCCACCTCAGGCATTTTCTTTTCAAAAACTGCTTTTGTCAAAGTGTGACCTGGCTCTTCCATTGATGAGTCATTTTCCCTCAATTTTAGTTTAAATATATTTATAGTTATCTATTTATTATATAGACTTCTACATGTGTTGGGCAGAGTTTGAAGACGAGCTGAGGGGTAGAGAAGAAGGAGCTGCCCTTTACCATGGCAGTGTGCTTGGGGGCTGGCTGCAGCCTCCCTGCTCAACATGCCCCTCTTGTTTAGAGAAGCTGGCTGGCCCCTGGCTCTGTGTGAGTGGTAGAAAATGATTTTATAGAAGTGAATTATTGAAGGGCTGGTGGCCAGCAGCCTCTGTCCAAAGCCGCTCTTTCGGAGCATGTGAAGATTGATGTGTGGATCTAGTAAGTGCTGAAACACGTTGTTTAGAGGCAGCCAGCTGACTTCACTGCACATCTAAGCATCTCAGTATAAGATCTTTTTCAGCAGCTGAAATGTGTTCCTGGGGGAGATGAAAGTGGTCAAAATGTTGGGCTGGGTTTTCTTAAGCTTCCTAAAACCCTACAAACTGAAGTAGATATCTGAAATGAAAACACTCTCATTTGCTTTCTCTCATCAGTTTTTCAATGTTTGTTAGAAAGAAGAGACTGTTGAGTTTCCTTTCCTCTTCTTTCTTGTGGCCAAAGAATTAATTGCACTTTGTTTTCTAATTCTCCCTGTTTGACATATACTTTTGAGTGACAGTTTTCGTCCTTTCCTGGTCAATACAGAATTTAAAAATAAAACCTATTTTCCATCTTGATGTAATTGAATTGCGTGAAGTCAGAAATCCGATTGGAATAGCAAACCTGGCACCATATTTCCTCTTTTCTTCTTTGAAGATATTTAAAAACAAAACCGCAAAGAAGAGGAAGTTGTGCTGCCTGATGCAGCAAGGGATAAAGACTTTAATCTCTAATATAAATGAAGGAGACTTATTGTTTCCTCGGTCAACACAAGGAGGACACTTCTAGACCCTGGCACTGGAGTTGCCTGACGTGCTATAGATTTTGAAATTGCACTCTGATTCCTCACTTTTTAATAAGCAGAAAATTGCACAAGAACTCTGACAAATTAGCAGCGCTATCCAGTGACCTACCTAGGGGCGAAAAAGGAGGAAAGACCCATGAGAGTAGGATGATTAATTGGATAAAGCATTATATTGTGAAGAAAAGCAAAGTGGAGGCCTGTTTAAAGCGTGTCTCTGCTGGTAGCATCCACGCTTTATTTATTGTGTTTAAGACTGCTGTAATCCATCAAAAGGTATACAACAGTCTGCTCTTCAGTCCTAGGTGTATCCTGGTAGCAATTTTCCTTCTTTGTTAACATAAATATTAGCTATGAGGAAGCAAGCGCGGTTTAAATTTCCTTTCACTCCAGACAAAGTGTATAATTAGCTGAAGTTTATCCTTTCCTAAGGGAGAAATACTGCGGTTGGTCTTTTGTTTCACTTCCTCATTACCCGGCGTTTGGCCAGAACTGTGTGCTGTGGCCCATCAGCAGTATGTGTGCGGGGCGGGGGGGTTGAACGTGAGATATTCTGCTTATTCGGAGCTGGCTGGAAGTAACAGCAAACTTTGCCCCAGTGTGACTAGGGCAGTAGTCCTTTCCTAAGACATCCGCTTTTGCATTACGAACAGTGAGCTTTCCATTTCTCCAGTATCGCACCCCGTCCAAAAAGCCAATCAACCAAAAACCCCCCCCTTTTTTTAACCACAGCAAGCCAGCTCTGAGATGTGCTGGGTCAGTGCACAAAGATAGTGCACAAACATATTCCTTTCCATGCTGCACAGGAACTGCCTCTCTGTCCTGACTTTGGATGACTTTGAAGATACCGCTGTGTTTTGGGTTTCATTGCATTTTATTTTGTTTTCCCTTAGTCCTTTATTTGTCCTTCTAGCCTGAAAAATTGAGATTATTCAGTGCTCTATTGTGTGAGAATCAGGGTGTTGAGGATGATAGGGTGTATAAATTCCAGTAGCAGGGACGAGCAAGGCTCTTTGGTAGTGAGGTTGGTGATGTGCTGACAGCAAGGGGTGTACGGTGACTATTTCAAACAGCTGAAATTTTTCATGTAGGAAGTTTGGGTGCCACAACAAAATCAAACTTGTTGCCCATCTCACTGCCTAAATTGTTCCTTTGTAAGTCCAGTGAAGCAAAAGAAAATAGGTTCTTTAGCTCTGCCCTGTTCCTCTGTCTCAGGGTAAGATAAAGCACTGGAGTATGCCCACTGCCTCGTTTGGCCACTCCATCCTCCACCAGCCATCTCGGCAGTGCAGAGGAGCCAATCTTTCTCCATGAGAAATCTGAGTGTTAATAACTTCTGGCAAGTGTTGTGCTGAAGCAGACAGTTTTGTAACACCAGCCAGGCGTGTTGAGGAGTTACACTGGACAGTGCAAGGAAAACACTTCATTCATGTTTGAATTCCTCGCCTCCTCACAGCCTCCTGGGGCAGCGGCATGAGCCAGGGCAGATCGGTTTCTCGCAGCTCCTTTGCCCTGGACATGCCTCCAGTGATTGTCTGCTGTACGCAGTGGCAGCTGCTTATTTCTCTGAGACTAACCCCCTGCACTGGCATTTTTTTTATTTCTTTTTCTCCTTCCCTTTTTCTAGAGTTAGTGGAAGCATAAACATAACCAGCCTTACTTGTGCCTCGCGATGGGGTATCTGGTCCCCTAAATGTCGTGAGGTGAAGTATAGAGTAGGTGGAATCATCTGGGCATACTGAGCATGTTTGTCTGCTAAATGTAAGCCTAGTCAGTTATTTTTTGTTATGTTCAATACAAGACCTCCTCCCCCCCGCCCCCTTCTCCTCTCCCACTTCTTCTAACTACTGATTCTCGCCACCACATTGTTAAGCTGTTTTGCAAATGGATGATAGAAATTGTGTTGACTGGAAAAAACCCCTGAGTTAATGTCAGGGAAAAGTGTTGATTGTGTTTTCAGTACTGTTTTATTTTAAAGTAATTGAGGAAAGAAAAAACAAGGTGGGCTAAAATTCCCAATGTTTTCTTGTGATATTTTCAGTTTAGATAAAATGGATGTTTTATGAGTAAGTCTATCTTGAAATTATTGGCACTTCCCTGACTCCAGAGGGACACTCAGGTATGGTTGCTCATGCCACAAAAGGATCTTCTCTTCCTAGCAGACACGAGATGTGTGAGAAATTAGTGCCATGAGAATGCTATTAATTATATTGCTTGAATCCACTAAGACCTTCTCCTGTTCTTTAGGGATGGCATCTTAGAGATCTACCCTATTGATTGACCTCTTAAGTCTAAGCTACTCCAAGGTAGGCAAGTGCTTGCGGGCTCTAGGATAACAAGCTGCTGTATCCCAGTTAATCCCCAGTATCTGGCAGTGGGTAAATACAAGGTAATTCAAGGCTGTTTAATTTAGGGTTATGAAAATATTTGTAGTAATAAATATATTTTTAATATCAATACAGTTTTTCTAGACCAACTAGCATCAAGGACATCCGGAACTCTTTTAGATCTCCACTGCATTCTGTTAAGTAGGATAGAAGCACCTAATGAAGTGTCTTTTAGACCTCATGTTCCACTGCAAGGGATATTTTTATAACACATATTCTTGAAAATTGTTGAAAGCAGTAGCTCTATTTTTAAAATGCATTCCATGCAAGAAGAGATCAACACAGTGCTGTTCAATGTGTGTAAATATTTGTGTATAAATAGAATAGTCTTTTTAAACAAATAACTGAGGAGAATAGATTTTCTTTGTGCAAAGATTGTGCACGTGATGGTTTTCACCTGCCAGTTTAGCAGTGCACTCAAACAGTCATTTTATTTGCATGGCACTGCGTCATACAAGGCAGCAATGGCAAAGGAAGCAGCCAGTATTTCTCACTTCATGAGAGCAACACTTTAAATACCCTTTTCTCTCTCTAATGGAGCCATGATTGATATTATTGTCCAGTTTGCAGAAGGACAGCGTCTAGCAATTCACGTTTCACTAAGAGGTTTCTAATGAAGTTAGAGAGGCTGTAAAGTGAGATGAAATTTCACTAAGAAAATTAATATTCTTCCGTGGCTATATTATTATTTTTAAATAATGAGATGTCAAGATGCCCTGCACTCTAAAATGGATGTCCTTCAGAAACCTAGAATGAAATAGCATTTGTGCTTAATACGATCCTTAATTTTTCTTTCCCTCTTTTTTATTTAGAACAAAAGTGATAGTGATACATTGCTGTAATATTTCTAGATTGCTGCATTATTCTTATGAGGTGCTAGGGTGCTTCGTATTTCCCCTGGCAGTTCCAAATAACCATGGTTAATGACTGAAATTTAAAAGAATTTTCCTTAAAGGCTGAAGAAGTAAATCTGTGCATCAGAGGCACTTTTTGAGAGCTGTATCCAGCCTTCTGCACAAAGTTTTCCCCATACCCAGGAAGGATAATACAAATGATTGATGCCTGGGCTGAGTTGTTCAGCTTTTTTAATTCTCCCTATAATTTCCTTTTGCTCTCACCTTATGTCATATAAGGTGGTAGTGAAACAGCTGTCCTAGGATCTAATACAAGATATTTTGTCAGCATATGGTGGTAGTCTTAACTGGGCTGTGCTTTGAATACCAATAGCTTTTCCTGCTGCTGCTGCTGCGGAATGCAGGTGGTAGGGATGACTGCCAGGCAAACACCGAGTGCTGCTTGAGAGAGGCACAGCAGACCATGTCCCAAATGCAAAATCCAGTTGCTGGGATGTTTCTCCTACTCTAAAACAAGCTGATTTTTTAAATTTTTCCCTTTAATTTTTTTCTTTTTGTATTGAAGAACAACTGTTATTGCTGAAAATCAGGACTGTAATATAAGCTTTGAAACAATTTGCATCCTGAAAATGAAGTGTGAGCCTAAGCTGGTTGGGAGATCCAAGCCCAGGAGTGTCAGGACATGTGAGCTCCTGCTGGCAGAGCTGGCAGGACACACACGTAGGCGTGCAGCTCTTGGGGCTCGTTGGAAATGAAGTGGGTTATTGTTTAGTTAGTGAATCCCAGGATGCTGCTGTGATATTTCTTCTCAAATCCTGGTGTGTGGCATAATAATGCATCTGTTTGAGGTATGGAAATTATTTACGTGAATATTCAAACAAATCACCTATTTGGGAGACATATAAATTAGTAAAATAAAAAAGACACTGACTTGAGTCGTGACTGAAAGTTGGTAAGGAAGGGACAAGTGGTTATTGAGGAGCTTAAGGATGGAGCACCTGAAGGCTGCAGTAAGATCCTAAATTAATTGCTTTTTTTGTTTTGCTGTTACTCAGAGGCCCCACTTTTTGACTGATAATGAGCTTTGGTTTAGTTAACTGGAGCCAGCTAGCAGTTTGCACACTCAGCAGTTCACCTGCCTCTGAGGGGCAGGAGCATGTACACGTGGTTGATTCTTCTCATGCAGCCTGAATGGAGCAAATAGCTCCAGTACTGCCCTTCTGGGACCTTGACATGAAAGCCGCTTCGTTTTCTTACAAGATTTAAATGCTGCCTTCAGATACACATGCGCGACTTCTTGCTGAAGTTCCTGCTCCTGTGGTTGCTAGCAGAAATCCACATGGATTTGTTACCTTCACTGGGGTGATGTAATTAACATGAGCTCAGATCTAGCCCTTAAGGGATTCTTTAGATTTTAAGCTAATTTAACTTCCGAGCCAATGACAGACAAAATTGAAAATCTGCTTTAGGAGGTGCAGAGTGGCTATTTTTGTTCATTTTATTCCCATAGCCCTGTAATCCAGTTGTGCATGAGTAAGCGTATCAGAAAGAATCCCACAATGTTCATCGTTTCTGGAAATGGGGATGCTGTAAGTTGGCTAAGGGAAAATACTGAATTATTAAGGAGCTTTCTAAATGGATTGCATCTCAGAATAAAATTAATAGAATGGCAGACATAATGGTGACACTGAGGCCAGACCCTGAGATTTCAGGAAGGAATAGAAATTATTTTCGTGTAGAAGAGCAGCATGAGTCTATGAAACACTTCAGTATGAATAACCACTGGCTGAAGTCACAAGAATTGGATTTCTTTTGTATGGGGATGCTTTGTTATCTTGCACTGGCTCCTTTCACTGTAAAGAACCTAAAGCATAGTGTTCCAAAAAGCAGCCTAACGTGCCAAGGTGAGTTCATTAAATGCTCCCGTGTGTTTGTGTAATGGGCACAAATAGTCTTCTACAAAAGTTATAACAGGCTGCTGATGGTACTGGGGATGGAGGGTTTTGGCCTGTCTGTATAGTAAGATAGCTGATGCTAACTAACTAAATCAAGCTCATAACTGGCCGTTAAGTCTATGGATGCCTTTTAGTGCCTACTGGCATTGCTATTGTGTTGGTCATGTGTTCTGTGGTGCCTTGGGACTGTTGTTGGTTTACTCATCTTAATGCACAGCTTCCATTCTCTCTGTCCTTTAACTTTACTTGGAAAGTGCCTGACAAGATGGTGTCTGGTATTTGGAACTGCTTCTGATTCTACTGGGAATCTCAGCTGCCTCACAAAGATGCCATTGTCAAAACATCCAAGAGATCACCCAGAATTAATTTCCTTGCAAGGTTTGAGGTGAATAATTTTTTACTCTAGACTGGAGGCAAAGAACTGTGTTAAGGTTTTGCTTGTCTGCATAGGATCTACTTGCTTTTCTGGGAACCTCTGGACATTTTTATCCAAATTCCTTCCTTCTGCTGATGTCTCTTTTTTTTTTCCTTCCTTCTTCAGATCTGGGTTCATGGTTATGATTTGTAGTCTCTGTTGAGAGTGAAACGTAGGTGGGAAACAGGGAAGATGTAGTGGCTGTTCTAGAATGGTGCAACTGAATGTTGCTCCTCTGCAGGGACCATGCCCAGCCTGCTGCTTGGTTTTGTTCCTGCATCTAGCCCTAAACACAGACATTGCAGCTGACAGTGATGGTATTTTAAAAGCATGACTCTCCTATCCCCTTGCCATGAAATGTGGCTATTCAGGGTGCTGTATGTGTTGGTGTATTTACATCAAAGAGCAGAAATTTGATGGTAGGGATAGCATGTGTACATTTGTATTTGTTTGCTGACAGCAATGCTGGAAAGGCTGGCTAGTGCCATGCAATTCACCGTATACATTTGATAATAGTGCTTCTATGCTAAGTGTCAGCTAAATATTAGGACCATATTATTAAATACGGGTCCGTGCACGGCTGCTAACTGTGCTTCTGTTCAGTTCATCTGAACATGATACATCACTCAAGTGTATTAAATTTAATTTAACAATTAATCTTCACTTAATTAGGACTACAGGTAGGGTAACCTGTTTAGTGATTGCTGTAGACTCTTCAGAGAAGTCAAACTAAATGCTTGTGTTTTTATTTATTTATTATTTTAATTTTTACTGGTTGGTTTTTTTTTTTTTTTGGTGAGAATATATTGAAGGGAAGCTAAAATGTGGTCCTAAAGAGCAGAATTGACTTCAAAAGTGTTGTGTTATCACACAATCATGCAGAATCACAGAACATTGCGGATCGGATGGGACCTTGAAAGACCATCCAGTCCAATCCCCCTACACAACAGGATCATCAACGACTTTACTTTCACTCTTTAAAACTTACTGTTTGTGAAGACCGTGTGGCAAACAAGTCCATTCATACCAGTTAGAGAGTAAGTGCAGAGCTACAGAGGTGAAGAAAGCTTTAGTAATCCCATCTTCTGGTCCTTCAGGTTTTTGACATGGCTGCTGGAAAACCACTGGTTTTTTCTCAATCGAATGTTCCTTTTTCTAAAGCACTGCTGAGAGCCCTGAAAAGTGTGAGCTGCATTCGTCTCTTTTCCTTTTTTTTTTCCTAAGAGAAATAAGGCTGAAACTCCACAGGAGGAATTTAGTGAATATTAAAGAAACAGTCATTTAAATTATGGAGAAAAGGCAATAAATCACTGTGCTGGGTTCTCACTCTGAACTTCATCTCATTTGAAGACTTTTTTCTGTGTTGACAGAATTAAAATATTAATTTAGTTTTCAATGAATCTCTTTCAGCTGCACTTTCTGTTTCTGCCTGAGTTTTTTATAGATTTTGTCACTTTTAAAAATGTATTTCTAAGGGCAGAGTTTTAATTATCTGATTTCCTTTTCCATTTAAACTTCCAGATTGAATTTCATCTAAAGATCGTATCTGCCATGTATATGATTATTGGATGTAGATCAGTCATCTGGAGATATCTGTATCATCTGTCACATTCATTGGAGAATGAAGTTCAGAAATTAGTGTTTGCTGCTGCTCATTTTGAGTTATCCCATTTGGATGCAGTACAGCTCAAGTGAGAAAATCTGCCCTGGATGCACCATTGCATGTGCAAGATGGCCATGGAGCTGGGCTGGGAAAGGAAAGAAGTTTGAGGCAAAAACTAAATTCATTCATGTTTTTTAAAAAATTAAATAGAGTAAAACTTTTTCAGATCTTAAATATCCAAAAATAAAATCACATGCCAAAGTCAAACTGCACTGTGACAATATACAGATGGTTTTAGGAATGGAAGCGGGATTATCCTTTTTAAAGACCTTGTCCAAGGAGTCCCTCAGGTAATACACTCTGTATTTATTTCCTTGTAATCTGTACCATTGCTACGTTTCCAGCACAGCCAAAAAAAGTGATAAAGGAACCTCTTTGGTATGGTTTTGCTATGCAGAGCATGGGCTACCCTTTGGGCTTGTACAGCCATGAATAATGAGGAAAGGCTGAGGGAGCTGGCTCTCTTGAGCTTGGAAAAAAGGAGACTGAGGGGTGATCTCATTAATGTTTCTAAATATGTGAAGGGTGGGTGTCAGGAGGATGGAGCCTGGCTCTGCTCAGTGTCATCCAATGATAGGACAAGGGGCAATCCGTGTGGACTGGAACATAGGAAGTTCCACATCAATATGAGGAGGAACTTCCTCCTGGTGAGGGTGACAGAGTGCTGGAATGGGCTGCCTGGGGGGTTGTGGAGTCTCCTTCTCTGGAGAGAAAAAGCCCACCTGGATGTGTTCCTGTGTGACTTGGTCTAGGTGATCCTGCTGTGGCAGGGGGATTGGACTAGATGATCTTTT
>JAOXOE010000765.1:14707073-14718509 GCA_028565055.1 Phoeniculus purpureus | reverse complement strand
GCTCCCGCCCCGGCGGCCCCGGCGGCATGATGTCGTGAGGGGCCGAGCCCGCACAGGTGAGTACCGCGGCGGACTCAACACCGGAGGGATGGTCCGGCCGGCGCTGCCCCGCGTAGCCCCGGGCTCCCACTTGGCGGAGTTTCGGGGCTCTGCCAGGCGCTGCCCGTTCGGACCCTCGGGACCTCCTGTCCGCCCCGAGGCGGGTCGCGATGCCCCCGCACATCCCCGCGTCGCAGCGCGGTGCCTCCGACTGCGCGTTCCCGCAAGGGAAAAGTGGCTCTTTGCAGCAGGAGTGCTGCCTGGCTCTGTGGAAGGCTCGGCCGAGCTTTGGGGAGGTGTTTGGGGAGTGCTGTGACTGGGAGGTGCCGCTGCTCTCCCGGCCCCAGGGAAGGGACTTTTGGAAGTGCCCGGCGCGGGTGCTGCCGCTGGCAGGAAGCAGCTGATGTGTTGGATGTTAAAAGCGGGAGGGTGCTGCGGCGAGAGGGAGCCAGGACTCCGGGAGCGGCAGGTTAAAACGGGCAGAAACCTGGCAGAATCACGAAAAAGCTGTGGGAGTGCTCGGCTGAGTAGAGGGGTTCGGCCAGGGACCAACAGGTGCGGTGGCCGTGGCTGCTCCGGTCCCCTGGGGAGATGCCCGTGCCCGGGTCTCTCCCGCTGAGCCGCTGCCGTGGGTTGGTCCTGGGCAACAGCGTTGGACCGCGCCGACCCTAAAAACCGGAGAGGGACTTGGTGGGGAGCTCTTGGAGAGGCAAACTTCTGGGTCTGAGGTACTGCGTACACGAGAGGGTAGACAGAGCTCGAGTGCTTCCTGCATCGTTTGTAATTTCTTTCCTGTTGGGAAAACGTATCCAGTAACAAAAACTTTCTAAGAAAGCGAATGGATTTTCAGTGAGAATATCCTTTCCCTCAGTGCTACAGAATTTCACAGTCTCATAGGTTCTATTGACAATGCATTTAATGTTTTGGTGGGCTTCACAGGGAGTAGCTAATACTGCAGCAGATACATTTGGGTCTGCAGAATTAACGGTGTTGTTGACGTGTCTTTGCTTTAACATTTGTGAATTTTGGGTATAGAATGTGGAAGGCAAAGAAAGTCAGGCAGAAATATATGTCAGACTATGAAAGGGTGTAAAGCTCATGGATTCAAGTACTTTTTGATAAGTCAACTTTTAAAATGGGCTCTCCTTAGACAGCAATTCACATTCTTCAAGGGGAGAAAGGATGGGTGAAATTGAATTGTCCAAATTAAGTCAAAATGAATTGCTTAATATTCAGAGGGGTTGATAAATGAACCATTAAATCAACACTCGCATAGTGTCTCATTGAAAAGAAAAATGAACAACTCTCGGTTGTGTGCTGGTCGGAATAGGTCACGTTACTACATTGGTGTGCTGAGCTGAGCCCTCCTCCTGCTAACAGTTATGTTTGCTCGGTGACATTACAGAGGCGTGGGAATGGGCTCTCGTGCCCTGTGCTGTGAGGAGCAACATTGACTGTAAATGACTCTAATGGTCCCAGCTTCATCTCCAAGGAGAGAAATCTCGATTGTGTTTCATTTGGCATAAATTAACAGAATTGCATTGACTTCTCGCGTTGATGTATGCCTGTTGACAAACTGTTTTTCTTTTCTCTTCCTGAGGAAGAGCTGTGTTTTTGAATGCTAGTGTGAGGAAAATAAATATACTAATTAATAGAAAAATAGGAGTCATCGTTTTGAAGCAGGACAAACTGGATTCCTGGTAGTAAAATCTCATTTGCGAGCATCATCTCACAGTAACTGTGTGTGAACTTTGATGCGAAATCCCTTGATCAGCACAGGTCCAACTCCGGCGATATTTTGGTTGCCATTGAAAAGTTACCTTTGTCTTTGCCCTTTAAGTCCTTGAAATTCTTGTGTCGGAGCACATCGAGGATGTTGACTCTAATCCTTATTGTACCTTCTAGAAATTTCTAACACTTTGAAGAGTCACGGATCATACACCCCTGATGTTTTTTGTTTGCAGCTCTCTGCTTTTGCAGGTAACTTGGAATAACTAATCTTGCTTAAAGCTTGTAAAACTTAAGAAGTGACAGCTCTTTTGTTTTGTGTTTTCACACTGAGCATTGCAAAGAGGAAATTATGGAGAAACTTCTGGTTTTTTTTTTTTTTTTTTTCCCCCCTGAATGCTCAGAGAAACAAATCACCCAGGCTCCAGATGAAGGTGGGATTTGACTTGCCTCGTGGCATGAGCAGGCTTCTTGCCTACATTTCATTTGACCAGGAGAGTTTGTATGAAGCCCTCAAATGGGCAGGGTCATATAGTCAGGTCTTTGCAATGGTACAGAAGCGCGTTACATAGCGTGGTCTGCTGTTCTCTATGATGATCTGTGGACATACTACTCTTGCGCAGGTCCTCCAGGTGGTGGGTTTTAAGTTGGGTGCAGTGGAACTTGCTTGAATGCATTGGGACCTTTATGTCATCTGTGGTGATGTAGATGGATAAGCAGATGTGTTTTCCTCCCTGGAGGTTCTAGATGTGGAAACAACTTTAGCTAGTGCCTGATGATGATGATGATGTGTATTTTTTCAAATGTCTTTTGGTTGTTAAGTGCCCGGGTAGCCCTGGGTATCTTTGTTCACCAGCAATATCTGGTTACACCAGTCTCTGTTTGCTTCTAATCATCCTCAAGAATAAAAGAAGTAAAAAAAATTTTTCTGAAAACCTACTGAGCCCTGTATCGTCGTCCTGCTGCTTCTGTTCCCTCGTTTACTGTTTTTCTTTGAAATCATAATGCATTTCTTCAGTTCTTTGGATAAAGACTTGAACTGAAGCTTGCTGGGAAGCGGTCACTCTATGCTGAGAAAGTGCTGGCATTATTGACTTATTTTGGGAATACTGAAGAAAAATATAAAAGATTTACTTGCATTGATTGAATCCTCCAGGGCAATCTTCTAACACTGCACTTCTTTAGGTGAAAAATTAACTTTCTCCATTGTCTTCTCCTGCTTTTATTTCACTTGTAAGAATCCTAGGCTCTGATACCCATTTACACTGAGTTCCTGAGGAAGTGGAAAGTTTGTTTAAAAGCTTCCATGCACCATCACCCTCAGAGTCCATTTGTCTGCAGCTACCAGCAGATACTTCTTGGTACCCACCCTTGAAACAGTCATGGAGACAGGATTTGTGCTAGCCCATGGGTTCCTCACCCAGGAAATATTTTCTGAGTGATTGTCAAAAAAATAATTAACAGCTGTCTGGATGTTTTTCCAGAGGTTTTGGCAGGATAACACTTTAGCTGCAGCTTAATGACAAACTTTGATTTATGAGGTAACCGAAAGTGTTTGAATTTTTGGATGTGGGGTGAAAGCATAGGAGCTCTCTGCATTTCATCTGTGCTTTCCAGCACAAGATAGAGCTAACAGCTTGTCTCTCATTGATTTTAATAAGAGATTTTTTGCTGAATATGCCAGGAGTAGTTTGAAAACACATTGTTAACTCTTTTTTTTAGGGTAGTAGGTTACTAAACACAGTGAAGAACTTTGCAATGTCTTTTAAAGTAACCTTGGAGAATCTTTGGTCTTCACTTGCTTATATATTCCCCCATTCCTTGGGTTTAAGGTGGGTCCTGTGGGAAAGCTGGTATTTATTTTCAGTTAAGGGCTAAATATTGAGAAGAGGTAAAGGATGCTTTTCCCAGCCCTCTGGTCAAAGGTTGGTGTAAATTTGACTCCTGTATCTGTGTGTTTTTCTAGTGAATTCTATACTTTCTTCTCCACTATTTGGGCCAGCTGCACTCAATAGGAGCTAAACTGGGTGTGATTGGCATCTGGCCCTTTTTGAGATGGCTCAGGAGGATCCCATTGACATGACAAGGCACTAGGTGATACTTAAAGTCTTGCCATTCTAGTGTCAAATATTTTTTGCTTTTCCCCCCTCCCCCCATCCTTAATTTCTGATGTGTTTTTAGCTGCTCTTCTGTCAAAATTGTGTAAGGCTAGTGAAAAATCCATCTGGTGTTGGCTTTTGGGGTGTTTTACCTTTGAGAAATGGGGAATCATGCTTTTCACTATAGATGGAACACTAAGATGATTATCTGATGGAGTTAAAAACATTGTAGAATCTCAGCATCACCATTCAGTTAACCAGGGAATCTGACATGGATACTTGGGTTTTATTCTTTAGTTTCATGATGGCTTTAAGAATCTGACGCCGCACAGAAAGATCCCTAAATCTAATGTATTGTGGAGTGGTAAGCTAGTAGTGCTGGGTTGTGGTAATCCTATCACTACCTATCTTTATCCAGTGGAGCTTAGCAGGTTGGGTGTTGAACAGCTACTGTGAATGCACAAGGGTAGTGCTGGGACCATGTCCAGGGAGACATCGTCCACTGCTGGGATAAGCAGAGATCTGCTAGGATCACCCCAGCAGTTGAGAAGGTAGTATAGTGGTTTTATCTGTTCCTTGTGTGGAGGGCACCTGAGCAGTATAACAAACCTGTTTCTTCTTTGGAAATGTGGCAGCCAGAGCTACCATCCAGTTAAAGTCTTTCTTGTTTTCTCTGGAGCTCTGCTTGATCTGTAGCTGTCACTGGCCACCAGCTGATGTACTGGTACATGAGCAGGTACCTGCACGATGAGGGCTTGTGTCAGCCTGGTTACTGCTCTGCAGACCTGTGCTCAATCCTGGGTTAAGTTGTGGTGGTTGTCTGCTATGGGCTGGCTGGGCACACATCTCTGCAGGTGAGATGGGAGGGTGATGCTGAGCAGATCTCTGGGGCTATTTTTACTCTTTTGTGTTTTTTTTTTTTCCTCCCCTGGTCTTTTATCGAGAAATAAAGTTTGTTCCCTTGCAGTACTGACTCGACTGAAGGACCTCTTGCTGCAAGGCAGCTCCGTTATTCTCTGTAGTGCTCGGATTGCTCAGCAGAGGGAGAGCAGACCGTATCGCACAAGGACCCAAAAGCACATCGCTCTGACTGACAGCAGTGAAAGCAGTCCCAAAGACTCCCTCCCGGCTTGCATTCCCTTTTTTCCCATTTCCTATCTTGTTTTAAAGCTCAGAGCTAAGCTGCAATTTTTCACCTCTTGATCAAAAGTAGTTGCCTCAATCTGTAGGTTAATGGACTATTTCAGATGGCAGAGTAGGTGGCTATGATAGAAAAGACATGTCCAAATCCAAGAAGCAGCACGCCTGAAAAATCTTGAAGATGGACGTGGTTTCTAAATATTCAGGAGCAATCTTGAATAGTTAGGAAGAAATGCTGGAGTTGGCCTTCGGTGACTGACGCTTTACAGCACATCCAGAGAGAAACAAAACCAAACGCCTTGAATTAGTTGAAATTCAAGCAGCAAGTAATGGACATGACTCATCTCCAGGCCAGCTCTTTAGCTGTCGGAAATCAGGGCAGCTCCATTGACTTCCCTGGCACTGTGCTGCTTGTGCTACTAGCTGGAGGGCTGACCTGCTGTTGTTTTTGGTGGGGGGTGGGGGGGAAAGTTGGAGGAAAAGATTGTCCCTGAGATTTGTTTTCATGTGATAATTTTTAAGGATGGCAAAGGTATTTGGTTCCAGGAGTGAGATTTGTGCTTGGACAAACAGTGGTTCAGCAGAGATGTGCTCCCCAGCAGCATACGGTGTGGAAAACCAGGAGAATTAGATGGTTGGTTTTTGTCCAAGGTGTCAGTTTAATGTGATAAGAGAAGAGCTGCTAAAACACTGCCAGATAAAAGCAAGATGATAAGTAGAAAGGGAAAAAAACAATGGGAAGTTCCTGCAATTGCACTGAGCCAGGCAGTGTTTTGGAGACCCAGTTTGTTCTCCATCCGCCACTGTCTCAGCAGGTGACATGGCTGGCTTTAGGGCTGTGTTCTGCAGAGCAGGGAGTATCAGTGCTCTTAGACCCCTTAAATCAATGAGGTGCTGTGTGCTGAGGCTTTCAGTAGGTAGAGCAGATTAAGCTAGTCACCCTGGCAGTGTGAGAAGTTTAACTGGAGTAGGGCTCCAGGTGCTCCCCGCTGCTTGATCAAAGGGCATGACCTGGCTCTGCACTGGGCATTTTCTAAATAAATGAAAGCATTCTTCTAAAGCATGAACTGCAAGTCTGTGGAGTATGGCGATAAGGGTCTTAACCCTCTCTTAGACAGGGAAATGTGCCCAACTGGCAAATGTGGAATGTTCTGCTCAGAAAGCATCATTCGGAGGTGCCTGTGAACCAGAAAGGACAGTCAGCCTCTCAGAGAAGGCTCTCCCACCTTCTGCACTGGCTTGTAAAAACGTATTCAAACCACAGCCAGCCCTGACTTTACTTTCAAATTCTTACCCACCCTGCAAACTTTTATGAAGGGTCTGCATTTCCATTCCCATTAGAGAGCAATCTCCATCCTTGCTTCCAGCCTGGCTCTGCCAGGTCCTTCCCAGCGCACAAACTGCCTGTATTGCCTTCACGCACCAGCTCTGCCAGGAGCAGGCAGTGGGGGCCGTTGTATTGAGCTGATGCTATTAACAGCAGGAGAAACACCTCTCTCCTGAGGAGAGTTCATCTCAGTTGGATAATGAGCTCTGGTACTGAATTGCTGCTGTATGGATCACAGCAGAGCACAAATGAGGATGCAGCACTGGACATTTCCTACAGCCTCCCTTATACATAGCAAATAGCTAATTAAATGAGCTGTTTTGAGCTATTGGACTGCTGCTAGCCTGGCTTCTTCTTATAGAAGAACCTTGTGCAGTTTGTCTTGCTTCAGTAACTTTTTGAAGTCTTTCAAAGCTGTGCTGTTGCAGCAACCCTCAGCTTTTAGTCTGACTTTCAGACTGTTCCAAGTGTGAGATCTGAAGAGTGGAGTTGGGGAGTGAAGTCTGAGCTATAACCGAGAGTTGTCCATATATATATGAAGTACGTATCTATGGTGTAGGGTCTGAGAGTCCTTCCATGGCTTAGAAAATAACCTGTAAAACTCTGTATCTGTGTGTGTATTTGAATTACAAATTTGTTTATGCAGAAAGCATAAACTTTTTCGGAGTGTCAGCATCACCAGCCTTGCTCCTTGCAACTTGTTTTATGGATATAAATAGGATGCAAATGGATTTTTTACCTTCTGCTATCTGTCTGTAGAAGGATAAAATTTACTGTTGTTACTGTCATGCTCAGGTAAAACATTAACCCTGAGTTTAGCAGTTCTACTTTATCAAGTTTAACAGATACTCTAACTTTCAAATTTCCATCTCTTAGTGTGCGTGACTTCTCAAAGAAGTGAATCCAAAATAAACTTTAGAGCAAGAATTTACCTTACTTAACCTGACTTTTAACTTTGTTTTGCAAAGACTAAAGAAGAATCATAGCCCTTCCAGAGCATAGCTCAGTTTTCTGCTTACATGTTGGTCCTGAAGAGCTGAATTAGTCTGCAGTTTTGTTCACAGAGCTGGCACTAGCATTTTGTAGAAAATCATTAGCTGTATTACCGCTTCAGTATAGGCACTGGGAAATCCACTTCTATCTGTTCCTGCTTAACAGAGTGTGCTACAAAAGGCTTGCCTTGCATGTATTGGAACATGATTAATTTTTGGGGAAGGGTGGGGGTGGGTAATGATGAAACTGCAGCGCTAAGACGATAGGTTGATTATTTTACGCTTTGCCAGAAAAGGAACTTAATAGGAGATGCTAGATTTGAATGAGATATTCAGCAGCAAGTTATAGATTTGAGTTAGCTAATAGGGAAGATGCCAATCCCACTGCAACTGGTGTCAATGAAAGTACTGGGGATGGAGTCAGGCACGCAGTAATTAATTACCAACAGATGGTGAATTTGTGAAGGTGTGAATAAAAGATTTGATGTATTGGTTGAATTGTCTGAAAAACAAATCTGTTGCACTCCTTTGTTCCCCTTCTTTCTGTCTGACTTTGAATAGAGGAGCTCTTCAGCACTTCGAAATTCTTCTGCCGAAGTGGGAATCTCTTTTATGGCCTGGACCCTTATGGAGGCTGATGTTATAGGAAATTACAGGTTTTAATTGCACACTTGGAAAATAATATTTATATGGCACACCATGAATAGTTTTGGCGTGAGTCTTGTTTGTGCTCTCTGCCTCAAAGCTGGCCAACTTGGAAAATGAAAACTGGTTCAAAAAGAAAATGGGGACTATTCTCAGGTCTGGGACCCTTTTTAATTGGCTTCTGTGGAAGGGTATTTGCTCAGTTAGGTCTTTTGAAAAATGATGCAGCATGGAAGCTTTGTGACCAACAGAAGTGTTTCTTCCATGATTTAGTGAGCTAATGGTTTCTATGCAGGGGTGTTCTCAGCACCAGAATTTATAGTAAGTTGGGACTTTCATCATTCTACTGTGTTTTTTTGTTTGTTCATAGAGAAATGAGATATTGGAGAGATTAATGAATTGAAATAAGTCAGAAAGGTTTTGTCCAAACATTAGATCTTCAGCAGTCAGTAGTTACTCATGAACATGGTGTGGAAAAACTGTGGTGGTAGTGGAACCATTGCTTCCAAAGCTTGGTTCAAGAGATGAATGTGCTGCTGATAGTGTAACAGAGCAGCTGCCTCCACCCTTGCCCTTTGCTTGTCTCAGGAACACAAAGGCTGGTTTTAAGGTGGGAAAAGGCTGTTTTGTGATGAATAACACACAAACCCTTGATCTTCATGTGCATCTAGTGCTATGTAAGGGTTCTTAAGTGGATGAAAATACTTCAAATTTTCTGTCTCTTCCATTTTCCTCCATGTAAGGGAAGTTACTTATCTGCTTGAACCCATGCTTGAAACTACTGATCTGCTGGAGTTTGGCTTTTTGGCCAGCTTGGACCCGCATCTTTGGGCTCCAACATCACAGTCTAAAAGATTCAGTGTTCAAACCCAACCTGTTAAAAACCACAGATGTTCAGCTTTTCAGATGTAAATAGAAAATACAGTATGCAAGTGAACTTGGATCTGTCCTTTTGGGAATGGGTAGGTGACCCTGGAGGTTTTAGTTTTCTCAATTTATGAAGCAACTTGAATAAAATCTACTCCGTAATTTTAAGCCTTAAATGATATTTCCCATTTGTTACCCTAATAAGATCAAAGGTAAAGTTTTATGGCACATTATGAGCTGGATGCTTAACTGTTATTAAACATCTTTGCTTCCAGGGCAGATGGAAATAAGAGAAGTGTCTCCTAACAGACCTCAGCCCAATTAACACAATTTATCTAAACATGTTCTGGCTTTACCCTACTAACACTTCACAGGAAAGTAGAAAATGTCTTTACTATGTCTTCTACCTCACAAGAAAACAGGAACTTAACTAGCCAAGCAAAATTTGCATAGTCCATCATCCCACCTATGATAGAACCATAGAATGTTCTAGGCTGGAAGGGACCTCTAGAGGTCATCTAGTCCACCTTCCCTACACACGACTTTAGCTAGGTCAGGTCATTCAGAGCCTCATCAAACCTGACCTCAAATGACTCCAGCGATGGGGCCCCCACCACCTCCCAGGGCAGCCCATTCCAGTGATCAACCACCCTCACATTGAAGAGCTTGTTTCTAATATCCAGCCTAAATCTTTCCTTTCCCAGCTTGAGCCCATTGCTCCTTATCCTGTCAGTACCAAACTCTCTTGAAAAGACCTTCCTCTGCCTTCATGTAGTCCCCTCTCAGGTACTGGAAGGTCAAAAGAAGGTGCCCCCAGAGCCTTCTTTTCTCCAGGCTGAACAGCTCCAACTCTCTCAGCTTGTCCTTGTGTGAGAGATGCTCCATTCCCCTGATCATTTTAGTGGCCCTCCTCTGGATGCGCTCCTTCTTGTACTGGGGGTTCCAGAACTGGACACAATACTCCAGGTGAGGTGTCACCCGGGCAGGGTAGAGGGGCAGAATTTTCTCTCTTGCTCTGCTGGCCACTGTTCTTTTGATGCAGCCCAGAATGTGATTGGCCTTCTGGGCTGTGATTGCACGCTGGTGGCTCGTGTCCAGTTTTTCATCCACCAGCACCCCCAAGTCCCTTTCCACAGGATTGCTCTCCAGTAGATCCTTTCCCAACCAGTGCAGATCCTGCCAATCACCCTGGCCCAGGTGAAGTCTCTGTGCTTTGCCTTGTTGAACCTCCTAAGTTCATGTGGCCCCAGATCTCCAGTCTATCCAGGTCCTCCTGGATAGCATCCCTAGTCCTTGGTGGGTCGACTCTTCTTCAAGCTGTAGAGTCTCTTCTAATATGTTTTTAATATACACAGCTTTTCATCGTTTAGGAATAGTTTTTCTCTTCCATCCATCACAGTTGTATGTCTTTGTCCCTTTGCATTTAAAGATGGAACAACCAACATACTGATTTTTAAGATGCAGCTAAATTGCGAGTTTATTTGGTCCTATAAAGGTAGTTTGTACTTCGATCTTGATATCTTTCCTGAAAAGTTGTGAAATTATTTGCTTTCTTTTTGGTTGGTGCTGGGCTGATGCTTTCAGAAAACCATCTGTAGTAACTACATCTCTTTTTGGCAGGAGAAGAGTTTGTTCAGAGCCTGTCAGTCTGTGTGGATACCTGTATTCCTTTTTTTCAGTGCACTATTTTGCATTTATTAACATTTAATTTACTTTGTTGTTTTGCTGTCCAGTTACAGCGTCTTGAGACTCTTCTGCAGCTTTCACATCCATTACAATTTTGCCTACTCTTAATCAGTCAGTGTTGTCTGTGAAGTTTGGCACTTCCTTAGCTCCCTCCCAGTTCTCACATAGCAACAAATTGCTATATGGACTAGCAGGGATCTCAGCACAGGTGCTGAGATGATGCATTAACAGCCTCCCACCCTTGTGACAAATGATTCTTTATTCTGCTTCCCCCCCTGCCCCCAGTTGCTGATCATTAGGATGCCCTTTTTTCCATCCCACTATAGCCTACCTTTTTTGGAAGGCTCTTTTTATGATACTTTGAAACTGCAATGATTTGGGAAAAGCCACACGTACAGCACCAGCTATGTATAAATGCCTGTGTACCATGTAATCTAATTCACCTGCTTGTTAACTTCTTTGGGGAAGCCTAACAGATTTGAGCAGGGCGGAGAGCCACGAAGATAATAAAGGGAGTGGAGCATCTCCCTGATGAGGAAAGGCTGAGGGAGCTTTAGCTCTCTTTAGCTTGGAGAAGAGGAGACTGAGGGGTGACCTCATTAATGTCTGTAAATATGTGAAGGGTGGGTGTCCGGGGGATGGAGCCAGACTCTTTTCAGTATCATCTAATGATAGGACAAGGGGCAATGGGTGTAAGCTGGAACTCAGGAGGTTCTACATAAATATGAGAAGGAACTTCTTCACAGTGAGGGTGACAGAGTCCTGGAAGGGGCTGCCCAGGGGGGTTGTGGAGTCTCCCTCTCTGAAGATGTCTAAAACCCACCTGGATATGTTCATGTGCAACTGGATCTAGGTGATCCTGCTGTGGCAGGGGGATTGGACTAGATGATCTTTCGAGGTCCCTTCCAATCCC
>JAOXOE010000765.1:14674970-14706973 GCA_028565055.1 Phoeniculus purpureus | reverse complement strand
CCAGGGAGGTGGTTGAGGTCCTGTCCCTGGAGGTGTTTAAGGCCAGGCTGGATGAGGCTCTGGCCAGCCTGATCTAGGGTGAGGTGTCCCTGCCCATAGCAGGGGGTTGGAAATGGATGATCCTGTGGTCCCTTCCAACCCTGACTGATTCTATGATTCTATAGTGCCTTATGGTGGGGAAGGTACTTTCATCTTAAGGCCTGTGTTGCAAGTGCTTAGAACTTCTAGAAAACACTATGGGTGTGTTCCTGTGTGACTTGGTCTGGGTAATCCTGCAGTGGCAGGGGGATTGGACTGGATGGTCTTTCGAGGTCCCTTCCAATCCCTGATGGTTCTATGATTCCTGGCACAATTGAGCCCACTGCTTAACAAAGAGCCTTTCTCTTTCTCCAAATGGCCTGACTTAGGCCATTAGTCTTAGGCAGGTTATCATAGGATCACGGAATCATTTGGGCTGGAAAAGACCCGTGAGATCAAGCCCAACAGTAAACCCTACACTACCAAGTTTGCCACTAAACCATAGCACTAATTCCATAATCATTGTTCCATAGAGAGGGTAGGTGTCTTTTAGTTGGGAAATCATTGCTTTTTGGGATAAGATGCTTGCTGCCGGCTCAACCCATCTGTCTTTGTGGTGCTGGTTTTGCAGCAACATCCTCTGAATGTAGCACCTCCTCTTGCCTGCTTGCAGACAGACAGATGCAGCCTATCTGCTTCCTGCCTAGATTAGCAGAATGTTTTGAATAAATCTGTTTTGGGCACATCACTGTGGATGGGCCCTGGAGCATAACCCAGCTGACTGGCAGTTTTGTGTGGCTTAGCTGACACTGTACTTTCACCTGTTGTTGTGGGAGACAGAGGAAAGAAAAAGACCAAGGAGTTGCAGATCTAGTGACGTCTCTGGGCTGATGGGGTAAAAAAGTGGGAGACCACCGTGGGTGTGGGTGGCAGTAGATCTTTCACCCCATCACTTTTGGCTGGTAAAAGATGCCCATAAACTCCTGATGAGAAACATTTTCACACATTGTTGTGGGGCTGCAGGCACTGCTCTGGTGAAACTGTGCTACAAGCTTCAGGTCTCTGAGCTTTGGCTTGGTATGGGGAAAAACATACTGAACCCAAAGCGCTCCTTGTTGAATTAGCATAAAGCAAGGATAAAATAAAGTAGGGTATTTGTGGCTGTTTTGTGCACTGTAGCTGGGGCAGGTTATTTTAGCATCCTGCTGGAGATATTAGCCCCACAGCATCCTGTAGCTGCTAGGAGAAAAGGCTCAGTGCTATCGGTTAATGAACGCTGTTTCTCACACAGGAAAACCAACAGCGAACAGCATATGGACTCTGTGAAAAGAGCGACCGTAGGGTGCTGGACTCCACTGACTTGATAGTTTTCCTTACATCCTACTTAGCAGTAAAATCCTAATAAAGAAGAAAGAGACCATTATATTAATGGCATTATGGGGATTGCAGCATGATCTCTAGGACCCATGGGGATTTCTGTGATGTCCAGAATAAATGCTCCTCTATTCTAATGACCATAAATGACCTCTCTCCAAACCTGATATTGATGAAATAGCTTTAATGTTTCAACATCAATACTCTAAGCTTTGCTGAACAGTGACATTAATCTGATATTGCACAGCACATGGGGAAGAACAGCCAGAAAATATGCTGGCGCTTATGAAGTTATGCAGCTCTCTAGCCTCACCGCAGCTTTCGTGCTATTTTCCCCACCAAGTGGAAACAAGTTGTGAGAAACAAATGACAGAGACATTTCCACTGAAAACCTGATGGAAGGAAATCACAGGTGCTTGGAAACTGCTTGTAATTTCAGAGGAGCAGTGTAAATAGAGGAAACCTTTCGAAAAGTTTGTGTACCACGCTCCTGTGTTTGCTCCTGTCAGGTTACAATCTATTCTCTTTTTCCTAGCAAACATTTTTGATTGCTTAGCATATCTTAATTAATATGCAAACACAGGCATGGATTCTTGCAGCAGAAGACTGAGGCACTGGCTGATTTATGATTTTAATCAGGTCAGCCTTAGCTGATATGCAGTAAGAAATAATTAGCTAACTGTTTGTACACAGAATTGCATTGTACCCAACCCGTAGGAGACAGCTTCTCCTGACACTTTAATCCCCTGCTGACTTTGTTTTCTTAGCTTTCCTTCTGGTCTCAAAACAGGAGCGTGAAATGGTTTTCCATCTCTGAGATCAGTGCCCTCTATTCTCAACTATGGGTAGGGAGGCTGTTTGCGGGCCATAGGAAGCAATTTGGTCTTCAGTTGGCTGAAATATTGAAATGGGTTTGACTAGTAGTCACAGTGGCCAGAAGACACTGTCCAGGAAAGTATCTTTTTAGGTGTTTAGCAGTAGTTCTGTTTCTGAAATTACCAGTGCATTTAAGGTGCATCTTCATATTCCTTTGTCATGCCCAAGAGCTCAGAGAAGTGTCACATAGGCACGACAGTTGTGACGTTGGTATTGACTGGTCTGAAGTGGACCCCAGCTTTTCAGGAACTGGGGAAGAGTTCCCCCAGAAAGGGAAGCACTGCAGGTGCAGAGAGAGCGGCAGTTTCCCCTGTTCATCTCCCAGATCCCAGCTGTGCCAGTGTCCCTAAACCAAAAAACCCAAGCTAGGCAGTAATTAATTATGTTGTTGTATCTGTCCTGTGAAAAGAGAGGCTTAGCCTGCAAAGATTATCAGTTTAATTGGTTTTATCAGTAGCTGGATGTGGATTTTGTGTGCCTGACACTGCCTCTGCAGCTACTGAATGTTTTTTTACCATATGGGAATGCAAAAGCTTTGTATATGTGACTGTTACTTGTTGTCCCTTGGTTAATATAGGAAGTTTGCAAAGCACTGAAACTTGTCTTGAATCTTGAGTTTCACTTAACCCTTTGCGAGAAGTTGTAAGCCTCCCCTTGCTTCGGAGCCCAGCCAGATGACATGGTTTCTAATGGTGCTTCGCTGCAAACTAATTGATGTATTTGGCACTGGCCAGCAGACATCAAAACACTTGTACAGATGTGATGGTCTGTCTAGACTAGGTAATTGCTTCCCCTTTTGGCTTGATTTCACCAGTTGCCAAGACGAGTAATATTTAACCTTGAATTCTGGAGGCACAGTGGCTGCCCAAGCCCTCCTAACGAGGAGCCATCTAACAAGTTGACATGACAAGACTGTGTTAATCTGAGTCTTCTGCCCGTGAGCCTGGTCACATTGCGGTCAGCACTGATGTATTTGCATTAATCCTGTTTCTGTCCATACATCTTAATTCACCCTAGAGCCCTGCTAAGTTCTTTTGCTAATTGTTTTCTCCCTGTCTCCCCCTGTGAAGGGAAGTTCATTCTGTGGACAACGCCGATGCAGCCAGGTTAATAACTATTGATGTCGCCATGTTAATAGCTATCTTGCTGCTCGTGGGTCTGAGCCTTCCCCTGACGAGACGCTGGACATGACCCACTTAATCATTACATCTCCCTGTCCATGGATCTCAGTTTGTCCAGTGAAATTTTAATCATTCTGACTACTAATCGTGATAATTTCTCACTGTCTTAGAGTTTAAGTTCACCCTACGAACAGCTCCAATGTCCTGGTTAATCACTGTGATCTCTTACTGCTTGCAAACTGCAAAACACAGGGATGTCTCTGCTGATCGCTTCAGCACCTTCTCTGGTGGCTTGAAGAGCTGCCCATGCTTTACAAGGGGATGCCCGGGGCACTTTATTCTGCTTCTGCCCCCAATTCTGGAGCCACTGTAAATCCTTCTTTTCAACAGCAAAGTTTTCCTGGCAGCTGCCTACATGCAACCAGCTGTGTGCAACCTCTCTGAAGTGACATGTTGAATAACAGAGTGTTTGCATGCAGAGCAGCCCAGCTCAGCTGCCTCAGTGGTGCTTTCCTGAAAGGTGAGCTCAGAGCCCGGAGATGAGCATTAACTCAATGAGACATTTCAGCTCCTTCTGCTGAGATGCTCCATTGTACCGGGTAGGTCTGATAGGACTGTGAAACTAAATAGTTGTTGATGTGGTGCTACACGCTGTTCCCTTATGTTGGTTCCAGCATGGGGCCCAGTGCTTTTGATGAACACTTACAGCTGTTAATGCCTCAGCCTGTAACATCCTGAATCATTGCAGGAACCTAAGGGACAATGAGAGGGAGAATCAATCACAATTTTAGGGCTTTGTAAAGTCCCATCATGTTTTCCAACCTGGACTTGGAGAATGTGGTCCTGGCAGAAGCTTGGAAAGGACATAGAGGAGTTTGTTGAAACCACACATATTTCAGACATTCTGCTAACTGAAGCCCACATGTTTACTAGAGGCATCTGAGGTGCAGTGAAGACTCTGGAACTGAATGTGATTTTTAAACAAGAAACTAGGCTCATTTTCAGCAGGCTTCTCCCATGTGCTCAGTATAGACCCCCCTCAATGCTCCTCAAAGCGCCGATTTTGTCTCTGAAAACCCAGCTACCTGTAGCTGCGAGCAGAGTTAAGAAGCTGCTTTAAAAGAAGCTGCTGAAAAGTTTTATGAACCACAGAGGTAGAAATAATAGCAAGGAGCCAAGTCTAAAAGAAACCACCTTCACCTTCAGAGAGCCACAAAGCCTGTGTCACCAGTCATCCTTCTGAGGTAGTAGCAGAAGGTCATCTTCCACACTGAATCCTGAGCAGTTACTTTTATCCAGAGACTTTTGATTGGGCAGCTCACTGCCATTTTATTAGACAAAACAGTAGATTTCTTGTCAAGATTTTGTTTCTTTTTTTGTTTCGTTTTGTTTTTCCTTCCCTCTCATCCCTAGATTGGTTTGGGACCTAAGATTAATAAACAGAGGAGCAGTTAGTTTGATTAAAAGTGGCATATGTTCTGCTGCGGCGGAGTCAGACTCGGGTGTTTCATGCGTTTTGAGAATAAGAAACCACTGTCACTCTTGGGTACCATGGTAAATAGCTTTTTACAGTGAAGTACTGGAAGTACTTTCATGCAGATGGTTTTGTGCTTTATAAAAATCCAAGGGAAGACTGGTGCCTTGGAAAACAAACAAACAAAAAGTCTTAGTGAAGAGAATTAGCATTAAAATAAAGCAGACTATGAGAAGGTGAAACTAAATGCTGCAGAAATGCTGAATTAAAGGGATAGCTGTTAACAAAGACTGAGAGCAAAGAGAATTGTGAATGTATTTCCTATCGGTGTAACCAAAGGAATATAGAAAACCAGTGCTGCTCCTTTGGTACAGTGGCAGGAATGAAGGAGGCAGTTCTGTCCTTTTATTTACTCATATTAGACTGTCTGCAGCCTGATGTGGTGGTTAGAGCAGGTACAGAGAAGCCAGGGCTCCTGCAGACCCTTCCTAGGTAATCAGAACTGACAGGCTCCCACGCCTGAGCTGCCTCCTCTGCGCAGAGAGGCCATTAAACATCACAGATTTTCATTCTTGTTTGTAAATGTCTCATTTGCAAACACAAAGTGTTTTTAGGACTTCTGGGATGCTCTGAATACACAGCTCCAGCCTCTTCCTTCCCTGATTAGCCCCAAAATGAACTAGCCCATCCTCAGATTCCCAAGCAGCTCCAGTCCTTCACAGCTTCAAAATGTCTCCATCACTAGAGGAGCTAGACTGTGCACAGGGAAAGAAGGAACATTTTCAAAAGGGGCTCAGGAATGGCAATCTCATTTATAAAGATAATTTCAGCCATACCTGTGCTGCCATAAAGCCCACAAGCAGGAGGCAGCCTTAAAGCATCAGCTTGTTTCAGCGAGGCCAGGAAGCCTTCTCCAGACCAAGATCAGAGCGCGCCGGCTGTATTTGCCACACGTAACTCATTTCAAGGAAACTGACAAAAAGTACTTATCTTGCGATACGTGAAGGCTGGGAAAAAGGCAGCAGGGGCACAAAATGTGAAGTATCAGGGCTTTTCCTTTAAGCACAAATATACCAGAAATAGTTTGGGCATGTAATTCTGGATAGCCCCTTTGGCTTCAGTTGGAAATCTACTGCAGGCAGATTGCTGTTGGCAGCAGGAGAAGATATGAAGTGATCTTATTAGCGCCATTAGGACATGTTTTGTGGAATACTCAGTAATTATTCACTGTCATATAAGTTGCCGTTGTTTTTATGTCACACACAAACAGCAGAGGCAGCTAAAGCAAGGTGTAAGCTTTCAGTTGTTGTTTGTTGTATTTTTAAATGAAGAGAGGTTTGCGTGTTAATGTATATGATGCTCATGGCTTGTGTGTGGCCAGTCCTGGCATTTATGGTTTGTTCCCTCTTTGTAATGTTGTCCTCATGGTTTCAGTCCTCTGGGATTCAACTGCGGTTTGGATCTTCTGTCTTCAGGTCCTACCTGTGACAAATGCCCACTGAAGTTGGCAGCAGGCAACGAGGAATTCAGTCTTCTCGTGTTCAGCTCTTGGGACACATGTGACTGCAAGAAGATTTTCCCTTGTGTGACACTACTTGTAGGCTGCCCTCCGGCTACGTGCACCATGCATAGAGGTAGGTGTTTGTGGTCTCCTGTACTGAACATGAAGTGACCTCTGGTCTGGTGAAGTTTTTCTAGTAGAGATTACAGCAGGATCTCATAGTGTGGTAGTTCAGATACAACTTTTCATATCCCGATGGAGCTGACTTGTGAAAATCTACTAAGCCATGTGATTCTGTCTCTGTTCTTGGACTCCTTGAACGTTTTAGTGTTTTGTTCAAAGTAAATATTTGTTTGTTGCCAGCAGTTTGGACTCATTGGTTAACAGCACTTTGAACCTGCAGATGGCTCTGACTATAAAACGTTAATATGTTGACCATCTAATGTTCATGGTTTAAGAGGAAAAGCAAAGAATGGTACTTAATCCCCTTCCCACATTTTCTTCCAGTAAGATGTAAAACAACAGATCTTCTGATTTAAGTCACTAGAAAGATTTTGTCTGAGTAGAACAGCTTTCTGACACTGGTTCAGGATTTGATTCCACAATACCCTGCTCCTGTCTCTGCTTCATACAAAGAGTTTCCGGATTATTAAATTCTTTACTTCCCCTTGTCCTCTTCCCTGATTGCTCTGCAGAGATTGTTTTACTGGACACTGGCACCAGGTCATGCCTTCCAGTGGCCTGCCCATCCCGGTGCACCCTTGGTGCAGGCTCCTCACCCTGAAAATGGGTGTTTCTGTGAGGTTCAGAATCCCTTCTCTTTTTTTGGGCAGGACAAAACAATGAGGAAAAAATGTAGTTTCTTCAGTCCTACCTGTGCCCAGTCTCTAGTCTTGGACTTCTTGTGAGGATTAAAAAAGGCCAACGAACTGCAAAAGAAAAGAATGAGAAAATAGCATCAACTAGGCTACGTGTAGCAAACAGCTTTAGGGGTTTGGTGCAAATAAAAATGAGAAGCCCACTGGGAAAAAACTAGATTTTATATTAAAGCTCTGACTCTCAGTGGAAATTTGCTTGGATTTGCTCAAGCCTCTGATAAATTACTTTAAAAGGAAATATCATTTCCAAGGCAAATTATCTGTTGGAATGAATAATTTTCCTGATTTTGAATTGATTTTTTCCAGGAGAAAATCTGGCCAATCTTGCTTAACCAAATCACAACTTGGACCATAGGCCTGGAAGCAGAATCCATTTGGATGTTTTAACCTCCAGTGAATAGCAAACAGAGAATGCTCATGTCATGCAGTGCAAAATAAAACAATATGTGTAATGAGCTGATTTAAAATGCAGCTTTGAAAAAAAATCACTTCCCCTTTCCTCACAATCCATCAGGGCATCAATAAGGTCTTTTATTGCTTCAGCACATTGTTATTATTAGTGCAGAAAAATGCAGATCATAGGCCTGGGGGCTCCGTAAGTTTCCTATGGATACTTCAGAGAGAAGTAAAATGCAAGTTTTATATGGAGTAGCTAAAGGGAAGAGAGGGCAGGGTAGGCAGCGCGAGAAATACCATCACATGCTGGGGATCCTTGGGTATGCAGAGATGCTCAGATTATTCCAAAATAGTCATACCTGTGTGTTAACTTAATCTGCCGAAGATCCACGTGGGTTTTCCAGTTCACAGTTGTGAGTAGCTTTGAGTAAATTTGGTGTAGTTCACCTCCAAAAACAGTAAGTTGAATTCCAGTACAGCCATTCCCAATCAGAACTTAAACTGGCCACAGTCCTGGTTAATTTGAATTTGCTTTCCTAAAGGCTCTGGTGAGTGCAAATCCCGATGCCTGTTAGTCTGTCCACACAACCTTTAAAAAGTCATAATTTTCAGTGGTTTCCCGTCTGTTTATATTTCCTACTGCTGTCTAGTACCTTCCCCACTCCACACCAGTGCAAACGTCGGCTCAGTGAGCGCCGTGTGTTTTACTTCTGTTGAAAGCCACTCTAAATTTATTACAAAACATAAACAAAAGATCTTTCTTTTGTTCCTGATGTCAGATCTTACTTTCTTTTGAAGAACTGTAGCAGCTACAGACCCAGTGGAGAAAGTGCATTTCCACTTTGAGGTCTCTGCTGATTTCTAACCTATTTGTAAGGAGTGCTACAGACTGCAGGAGTGGTTTATAGCCTTTAAGAAGAGATCTCTCTGAATAGGTCAATTTAAGAGCCATTAACAGAGATTAAAGGAAGTTCACGGTCTCCTTCAGGTTCTGGATGTGTTTGTCAGCCAACAAAGCATAAAAACATAACTACATTCTACAATATTAATGATCAGCTGTAAAAACCTGACATAACATTTTTGTAGCTCTGTAACTAATCTTTTTACTATCAAGTTACAATGGTTTGCATCAAATATGTATTATCTGTAGTTAACTTTAAAACGTCTATGAGTTGATGGTGTGGAATATGGTTGCAGCCTAATTAAGTAAATATAAGGGTTTGCTTGAAATACTTAATGTTGTATATGGAGGATGTAAAAAACCTGGATTGAAATTCAGCCCTGTGTTGAACTTTTCCTGCTAGAATGACCATGACAGAGTATCTTGGTTCACGGGTGGAAGCAGAGCATGGGAGCTGAGTTGTGGCTTTCCCTGTCACAGTAGCTTAGGGCACAAATCTGTCTCCTGGGACGTTGAGTCGAGTTTATCAGTCACTTAAACCATTCATTAATGGAGTTTAGAAGTCTTCAGCGCTGGACGTGAAGTGATGCAGTGTTGCCTTGAACTCCTGGGAATGGAGCTTCTAGAGATCTTGCACAGTTCTCTGGGAATTTTCTTTCTGGAGGGAACGATGAGCAGACTGGGTGGAGGGAAGGCTGAAAGAAGTTATTTGGACTCACATAACAGACTATGGGAAAGAAAAACATGGTTCCTTAGGTAAACTCTGTAACAGGAGGGCCTGAGAGCTAATTAAAGGCTGTTTTAAACTGCTTCACCACGAGACTTGCAAGGAAAAGGAGCAGGAAAGGGAACTGGTACTGGCTCATCAGCAACTACTTTTGTCTTTTATCAGAGCAAGATCTATGCTCTGGCTGATGCTTAGACAACAAGATATAGTCTACAAAGATCACAGAATAACAGAATCACAGGACATTAGGGATTGGAAGGGACCTAGAAAGATCATCTAGTCTGATCCCCCAGCCACAGCAGGATCACCTAGATCAACTTGTCTTACAGGTTTTGCACAGTAATGTCTTAGCAGTCACAGGAAGGGTGGAAGTACCTTCTCTGCATCCTCAGCATATTGGTTGAGTAGTGTGCTGGGAAACCTGGCTAGTTACACTGTGTGTGCAGACTCAAAATAGCTCCTGCAGAGCTGGTGTAGATGGGGATGACTGAAATATTTGCTTAGAGCATCTGTAATTGTCCCAGCAGTAGCCCCCAAATCTGTCTTTTTTCTGCATGAACTTGAACCACTTCAAAGCATTGCAAAGGTTTGAGCCTGTGCTAGATGCATTGGCTCCTCATATCCCTGGGATTTGTGGTTTTTCCTGTGTTTTCAGCTGATTCTGTTACCAATGATGCAAAGTTATGAATGAGCTGTCTCGCTGACCAACTAACTGTGTGGCAGTGGCAGCAGCCTTTTAGCAGACATGCGAGTTAAAAATCTAGCTGACTTGAGAGGTGCCACAAATTGGAGCTTAATTACGTGTTGAAAAACCTTGGAAAAGCTCAAATGGTTGTGATTTCTGAGCCTTCGAACAAAAGGAGGGACTCGCTGAAGTAGCTTCTGTTCATTACAGATATTCCAAACCTGCCTTACCTAAGTGAGTTTAATGTTTTTCACCTGTCACTTATCAGCTTTTGAGAAGGATAATTGCGACGTTTGTTCAGAGCTATAAGGCTGTGAAATAGGAAAGGGAATTTTTTTCCCCCATGTGCAAACATGACAAAACAAAGAGGGAAGAGGAAAGGCTGTTTTTGAAATGGGCTTTGCCACACACGACCTCTTTTTACATTTCCTTTGTTTTAATATCTGGAAAATACATAGATCTCTGGGGGGAACTTAATAAGAAACAGCCAGCTGAAGCAAAGATTTTGGGAGGAAAAAGAAGTCAGGGGACTTGTGCTGCGGAGACAGCAGTTCAAATAGGAAAAAAAGAGGACACAGCTGAGCACATCAGAAATCCACAGCTGGGGAAGTGGAAAGCGAATATCCCCACATCTTCCCATATAAATCATCCCTCACCTTTCAGATCCCTGAGTTTTCTGTTGTGTTGAATAATTTTACATAGCGGGAGAGAGATCTGCATTTTTCTCCTCCTGCTGTTTGTGATATCTAGGTCAGCTTTACCTACCAAAGCACCACAGAAGCACTGCGGATTTCTTCAGTGCCCTGCGTAGCAGGGTGTTTTCTTACCCTTCAAATCAAGGATTCTCCAGCAAAAGAGCAAGGGAGGCCTTAGCAGCAGGTGCATAAACCAGTGTACACAGAAAGCTAAGTGGAAAAATCAGCACAGACTCCATCTTCAAAAGACTCACGCTAGGAAGGTCTGAAGAGAAGGTGAAGGTAGAATTGTTTTTAAAGCACCTCTCTGGACCCCGGCTGAGCGATAAACCAAGCCAGGTCTGGACATGCACTGTAACTCTTTTGGGAGGGGTGGTAAAGGAGCAAAGCTTTGGATTTTCTCCAGTTCCAGGAATTACTAATTTCCTCCTCTTTCCTAACCACAGCTGAAGGCAGAGGAGCACAGATGCTGTTTATGCTGTTTTTCAAGAGTGGAGTCTGAGCACAGTGACCAGAGCAGTGTTGGTAGGTGAACTGCTCTGTACCAGCACAAAATCAAAGATCAAAAGGTTGGGTTAAATTTTCCATAGACCTCTGCAAACTCGGCACTATAACAGCAGGTGAACAAAAGTTCAAATGTTGAATATTCAGATTCCTGTTTTAACTGCAGATGGACTTGGAGGCTTCCAGTCTTTATGCTTCCCTTGGTTTTGATTCAAAATAACAGCTCATAAAATCTGTGAGGGGCTGGTCTGCAAAATAACAGGTACCACAGCTCGTATAGTAGTAATTATGCTCCAGAGTTGAATCTTGGTAATGGCTTACATAATGGAAAGTAGAGAGTTTTACTTGTTCTCACTAAAATAAGATGTTTCTGTGTGAAGTAAAATACCAAAGTGCCTTTTGCTTGAATAATACATTCTATCTCAAAACACTTAAAAGAACATTTCCAGCATTCCAGACCTCTCGTGCTGTGGTTCATCATTATAAAATTTAGCAGAAGAGAGGGAGAATACCACATTTACCTTAGAACTGTGAAGGGACCATGATTAGAGAGAAGACATCTGTCCAGGTGGGAATTCCTGCTTCACCTTCTGTTACAGTCACCCTTTCATTTTAATGACCACAGGAACATGGCTCTCCAGGTTCCTGGTGAGAGCTTTGAAATGAGTGGTTGTATTATGGTTGTTCTGAGAAGAAAAGACCTTTGGGTATGTGTCAGCATAAGAAAGGTATGAGAGGTACCTTATAGCCCAGCTATAAGATCTCTCCCTCATACTAAACCTAAGGGAGTAAATGTGCATCTTGGTCTTGCAGCTGGGCTTAATACAATCCCTCATATATTGTCAGTGAAGCTCTTCCAAGAAATTAATTATGTTATTGGTTAATTAGTTCAGGAAATCTGTGTGTATTGCAGGAGAGTAAAGAATGGCCAAGTAGAACTCACCATCCAAAACTTCTGCTTGTCTCCCTCCTTCTGTCCAGACTTTGTGCCAGACAGTTGGCTTCCCCAGAGGTGGTGGAAGTCCTATTTTCCACCAAAACTAAAAAGAAAACAGTTTTGCAGTTTGTGTCAGACAAGTTTTTTAAATATTAATGAGAACAATAACAGAAATGAAAATGTTTTCTTTTTCTGACAGCTCCTTGAAAAAAGAAAGAGTACAACCAGATAACTATTCTCAAGTTTCTAGTTAATTCTTTTTAATGCTTAACTTGAAAAAAATCTGTAAAAAGACAGATTAGGTCCAGGCTTTGTAGTTGTGAACACCCTGAAGACATTAGATATCAATGTATAAAAATGAACTGTTTCAGTTTCCGGCAGAAGCCTATTCTGAGAAGATGTTTTTAGCTGTTCAAGTCAGTGTTTTTCAACAAGCAAATTCACTGCAGGAAAATAATTTTAAATGACGAGAAAGGAGGAATCAGAGTAATCTGAACTCACTTTTCCCCCACAATCCGTAGGCTTCCATTAAGCACAAGGTAGGCGAAAGCAGAGGGAAGCATAATTATTACCACACAAAATAGCAGAGTATTGACACCCTGTCGTTGGATCAATCGCATGTGTTCTGTAGGCTCACTTAATAAATTGCTGTGTTAAAATTTGATGTCTTCTTATAAAACACATTTATTTTCTCTCTCAGCATTTATTTTAATAACTTGTCACTCCAAGAGCTGGTGCGCCCCTGCTTTCTTTTCATAGTGCATGTACAGCACCTTGAATAAGGTCTTGTAGAGGGGATGTGAATCTCAGCGTTTACGTCTGCGCTGGGTTCTTGGGTGATGAGGGACAAGTGGCAGAACAGTCTGAAACGTGTGGCAGAGTGTCTTGCAGCAGCCTCATTATCTCATGTCTGGGTTTATATCTGCAGTAATCTAGACAAGTTTCTAATTTGTTTTTCACTACTGTAGGATGAGTCACCTCTATTTCTAATTAAACATTGTCCATCATGTAGTGTGACCAGAGAGTCAGACAAGGTCCTCCTCTGCCATGACTGCAACCAGGCACTTTTCTTACCTAGTATTGGTCCAATACGGTTACAGATGTGCAGTGATGCTTAGGGCAGGTATCGCTATGTGAGTCTTAGCAGAAGATTTGTGTTCTGTCTGGCCAGTGAGTGCCAAGTGCCAAGGAGATGTCATGGGTACCATTTTCTCTGTCTAAAATATATGGGTCAAAATCCTGCTCATATTTATATCAGGACTCGGACTCATGAATTTACTTTTCTTATCTATGTGACAGTCAGTATCAAGTCTCCCATTGAAACTTCCTTGAATTAACACCTAAACTTAACACAGTCCAGGAACCCCACACCATTGCTGGATTTCTCACTCCAGTGCTGGAAGTAGCTAATGGAGTTAATGTCACAATATTTTCTGTGCTATCATAAGCTCAGTGATAAGGCACTGCAATTTATAGTCCCCTCGTGTAAAGGATCGAGTGACTAACTGAATTACGGGAGGGCACTAGAGATGCCTGTTGGTTTATGGGTGTGCCCCATTTCCAGAAGTCATGAATAGTCTGACCCTTTCTCTCCTCGCTCCCTGGGCACAGGCACGGCACCACAGACAGCAGCACCATCAGCCTGTGCTCTGGCAGTATCCCGGATACTGCACTTCACAGAGGTCTTTCCAGGTCCCTTTTCTTCACCCACCGGCCTCCATGCTACTTATTCTTTTGCTTTTCATATGTTCTTCCTCATTTGCTCTCTTTCCAGCATTTTCCTGGTCCCAGTGTATCAGTCTTCCGTTCCCATATGACTCCCACTAATTACAGCGCTATCTTGCTGCTTAATGCTACCTCCTCATTTCTAGCAGATTCTTTAAAAAAGCTGTTAGCTAGAAATACATCATTCTTCAGCTTTGGACCTGAAGTCCACTCAGTAAGCATTTTATACAGTCTTAAAAAATGAGGAGAGAAAAAGAAAACAGCAGAGGAATACAAAAAGGGTCCCCTGGGAGTAAGGTTGTCAGTAAGTCATGGCTACTTCATAACTCTGGGCATTAGTCATTTTTCTTACCATGGGTGGTCCCACTATGGGATGAATTTTGAAAGGTTTTTCTTACTGTTCAGCAAAGATGTGACATTGCAGAGCGTAGGAGGAGAGGTGAGACCCGCAGGTGCTATCAGTGCCGTGCCGTGCGAAGGATGGCTCTTTCTCTCAGACTTCAGAGACTGTTTGTTCTTGTGGTTGCTTTGGAGGGGAGCCCTGAGCCTGCTGAGAGGAGAGTGGCACAGCAGCTTGGAGCAGGGGTAGATGAGAAGATTCACCCTTTGTGACGCTGCTGTGAGGGGCTGCTCTCATCGCTGTGCCCCAGCTCCAGCTTAGTCCCAAAACGAAGAGCCACTGCCAAAGGTAAAGAGGCAACCAGAGAATATTTTTGAGGATTTGCTCTGTGTGTGGCCATGATATGTAGGATGTGATTACCACCTTTCTCCATCCTTCCTGGGGAGGGGACCGTCTCAGCCCTTAGCAGGTACCCATGTGCATATGTGCTTAGCTTATTGCAGACCTCATTGCTCCCAGTCCCCCCACAGTGTAACAGCTTTTAACCCTGGAGGCTCTTGAAAGAAAGCAGAAGGAATTTGGAAGCTTCTGCCTGTGTGCAGGAAGGTTGGTGGTACAGAATGTGCAGCAGCAGCACGGCATTTCCTGGGCACAGATCCTCCTGCTGAGAATCTCCCCTGCTGATTCACAGACTACCCAGACGGGTGCATGAGACTCTGTCTTGGGCTGTGTGGCTGCAGCCTGCTCAGATGTCTTCACATGCCCATGGTCTGCAGGTAGATGTAGCCTTGAGCTTGGACCAGAAGAGGTCCTGTAACAAAATTTACACCTTGTTTTGATAGTTATTTTCTTAGCATTGGGTTTGTGCTCTGTCATTTTCTCATCTGCATTGCCAAAACACAATGGAAGTGTCTCTGTGATGGACCAGAGGAACTTGCTCTGGTGACAGATGGATGACAGAGCCCTGGAACAGGCTGCCCAGGGGTGCTGTGGAGTCTCCTTCTCTGGAGACGTTTAAAACCTGCCTGGACTTGGTCTAGGTGATCCTGCTGTGGCAGGGGGATTGGACTAGATGATCTTTTGAGGTCCCTTCAAATCCCTGGTGTCCTGTGATTCTGTGATACTTGTGCCGAAGCCCAGTTTCTTGGCTGTTTCCAACCTCACTGACCTGAGAGGTTGATCAACCAATAAGATAAATTTCAAGGTAGAAATAGGCAGAGGATGTGGGCCTGATTAGTTGCTGTAGTGATTCAGATGAGCAAAGAAAGAGCTGTGTTCGAGCTGTTGGTGATGTTGCACAATAGAGTGGTCACTCACTGCTCCAGACTGTGGAAGATGAATGTGTCAATTTTTTTTTAAAGACTACTTAAAATCTACTAGACTGGGTGGTCACAGTAAAATTTGGATGTGTGGTTCCTTCCTACTCTGTGGTAGCTGAGTAGGTTATGGGGGAACATTAACCCATGTTACACCATCACGTGCAAATTCCTGTCCTGGAAAGTGCCTTAAAAGCTGAAGGCTGAGGTAACATGTAGCTGCGTTGTCTTTCTTTGGCCAGAACTTCTGTGTGGTGGCTCTGCTGGCTGTGGAGACCATTGTAAAGCTGATTTGCTGACCCAAATGTCTGTGCTTCTTGGTTTATGTGAGACCAGGTATGAGGTTCCCAAATGGCTGTATTTAGATGTGTCCCTCCTGGGTTCAAGTTACACCCACACGCGGTACTGTGCGTTTACTGCAGCTCATTAGGATGACATGGGAAATACATGTATTTCAATAGTGTTTTATTTGGAATACTAATCTTATTTTAGAATCCACGTTAAGCCGTTGCATCCCTGGCAACTAACATGAAAACACACTGAATCATAATGAAATACAGTGCTACTGTATTCCATTATACACCATACCAGCATGACAGCAGCTTTTTTCTCGTGCTGAAAATAGGATTGCTTACATTTTATTTTTATTTATTTTAGGGGAACAAGTGAGAAAGGATTTCATGATAGAATCCAGCTGATTGCTTGTATCTTGCTGCATGTACTAGTAGCTGTGGGGCTAGATTACACAAAACTCTAGGAAGTTTTTCAGTGCCTGGTACTTCCATTCTGGGCAGCCTGGACCTCATTTTAGGCTGCAGAGAGTCAAATAGCCCAGAGCAGTGTCATAAGCAGTAGGCTGGGGGCTGTAATATACAGTCAATCAACCAGAGAAGAGGTCCAACATGCTGTACATCATCATAACACTGTAGGTAAAGAACACTGTGGTGATATAGAGGAATAATACATGGCTGACACCACTTTATGGCAAAGAGTTGCTGTGCAGTCGTATATAACACGGTAGGAGTCAACACACGGCAGACTTCATCCTCTGCCCTCTTGTGGAAACAAACAGCTGCGGAATAAGGATTACCGAGTACACAAATTAGTGTAAAGCCCTTCTTATCCCTTTTCTTGGCAGATGTAAGATTGGGGTTGAAGACTGAGGCTTGGTTGCTTTGGGAACTACAATTCAAAGGTACCAATGGAGCGCAGAAGAAATATATAGCACCCTGAGTGGGCTGAATCATCCCAGTTGTTTCACTCCTTTTTATGCTGAAGCACTTTATTCTTAACAAACAGCCCGAGAAGCAGAGATTTAAAGCCCAATAATAGCATGATGGGAATGAATTAGTCTAGTAACACCACAGACTGCCTTGGAAATGCTCTATACTTGCCACAGTAATTACTAATTTTAAGAAAGTAGATTACACCAACTGCCCTATATATTTTCTTCCTGTTTTCTTGAAGAGTGACACTTGTGTTGGATATAGCTCAGAAAATACAGACTTTAAGAATCAGGGGGAAAATTCAAGAGCAGAAGGACAGAAAAAACTTAAACATAGGGTTGTTTTATTTGTGTTGTGGTTCAAAGGAGCTCCAAGGGGCTTGTAGGCTTGTGGGCTCCTTTCCTCAAAGATGGGCCAAGAGTGCTCCAGCTCAGGGGAAGCGTTAAGGGCAGTCAGGACAGGATGCAATGTATATTCTCTTCTTTCCTGCTGAAGATCTCAGTCGCGTTCATTTTCCTCTGGATTTCAGTCTCCAGCTCACTGTGTTTGCTGTGTCCTTCATCCTGCTGGCTAAGCATCTGAAATACCTCCTCGCACTGTCTCCTTCCTCTGCTTCATTAAAGAAGTGAAAAAGCAGGAGATTCTACACAGGCAGCATAGGAATTATAAGAGTGGAAGGGACCTTGGGAGATCATCTAATCCATCTCCCTGCCTCAGAGGAGGTGAACATGTAATTAACTGCTCCTAGTGACTGTCTGTCTGATCTGCTCTTCAAAACTTACTGCATGGGGATTTTCATCACCTAAGAGTTTAGCCCAGCATTTCACTAGTTTCATGGTAGAGAGTTTTCCTTAATCTCTAACTAGAATCTCCTTTGCTTTTATTTAACCCCCCTGAGGCTTATTCTCGTGCTTTTCTGATGATTTTTTGAGAACTTTGGTTACTCTTGTGGTTTTGTTGGAGTGTTTCTCATTGGCCTGTAAACTTTCAACAGAGGCTTGGGCTAAACCTGCCACTGTTGCCCCCAGTGCTGAGAAGAAGATAATTATTTCCTGTATCATATCCAGGTGCTGGTCAAATCTATAGCTTAAAGATATTCATTACTTCTGCACTAAGCTCTTCATTTCTGATAATTCTGCCATTAAATTATCAATTTTCCCACTTGGAAAAATGATATTTACAGATATTTTCTTCCAAATTTGCTTTTTCAAGGAAATAGACTCCTGCTGATTCACTTATAACAGAATTATTTGTTATTAATTAATTATTGTTGTCAATTAATTGCTGTAAGTAGTGTTTTCATCTGAATTTATTGCTCCCCTAAAGCCAAGTATTAAGCATCTTGTTTACTCAGAGTCCATGCAGCAGAGAAATGTGTCACTAACCACAGTAGAGTGTCTGACGCCCAGTATAATAAGTAGCATTTGTTTTCCAATTTCCATCTGGAACATTAAAGCCTTCCTAGTACAACTCCTGTAACCATAGCTCTGGTATCATTCGTATCTCTAATAACATCATACAGATTTCTGTTCATATCGTATTAGATATAACAGTGACTCATCTTGTTTTTCATCTCTGTCTTCAAAGAAGACATCATTGTTCTGAAGATGCAGTGATTGGCTTATCTGAAGTGTCCTGAAGAGATACCGGCTCTTTTAACACCAATTTTATCAGCTCTTTAATTACTTGGAGTTTTGTCACGCAATCTGTGAAGCCACATACACATCATGGAGAAGATTGTGACTTTCCCTCAAGCTGCTAAAACAAAAAGGGGTTTTGCACAGAAAGCTGCTTTGGCTGATCTGCTGCTGCGTTCCCAGGCACAACCCCGAGGGAGAGTTTTGCACACAAAGAATTTGGGCTGTTGTAAGGTACTGCTCCCGTGAGGAATTACAGAGCTGTAGATCCATTTGACCTTGCTTAACTGCCTTGCAACGCCTCTCGAATCTGCAATATTCTAGCAGAGTATCCCAGACTTCTGGATGTGCAGAACATCTTGTTCTACCTGAACATGCACCTGAATGTGCTTTAACATCTTCACTTGCCTTCCTTACCCCTAACCTCTACACTTTCTCTGGGCTCCTTTCCCCCAACCTGCTGCTCATATATATCCTGATGAAGACTAGTCCCTGCTTTTTAAAGCAAACAGTGCCAGTCAGAGATTGTCCCTTGCTAGCAAAGACGTGCCAATTTATCACCCTTATCTAACTAGTGACAGTCTAATATTTATGTAGCTGCAGAGCCATTTTGTTGTTTATTGGAGACAAAACTCCCATCTGAAGTCCGTGGATGGTTTTGCCTAAATAAATGTTGTATGGTAGCTGCAGATAAAAATAATCATCTGCCTAGTTAAAGTAAAAGATGTAAGCAGGGATTTTACAGTTTTTTGAGCTCACTCTTGGTAAAAACCCTAAGTTCTATTCATGTTAAACAACCTAATCCAGGTTTGTTTAAAACTATGAGGTTTTCTGCCTGGCAGCAAAATCTAGAGGGTCTTTATTACCCTCATCTGATATTTCAGTGCATCTAGCCCAGTGCAGAGGTCAGCACAGCCCTGACCCGCACAGTGAGAACCTCAGCTGCTGACCAAGGCTGCCGAGCCCTACAGAGATGGCTGTGGGTATGGGGTATCCCTCTATTATCAATGGGAGTGCAAGTGTAGCCCACAACCAGGGGCAAGAATGAGCTACAACATTTTCACCTCTCAAGCAGGATGGTTGCACCAGAGCTTGGTGCCTGCTAATCCCAGCACAGTTTGCACAGATCTTTCTTGAAAGATGCTCATGGAGCAAACAGCAGGAGGCCACACTGCTGTGTGGAAGCCAGGCAGCACTGATGAGCTGCTGGTTCGTTAGCTTGGCAAGGAGCCGCATCAGCACAGCTCTCTTGCATAGGGATCCTCAGCTGGTTTGTCTACCCATCTTTGTAGAGTGGGTGTGAAGGTCTCAGCTGGAGTTGGCTTTGGCTTGTGTCCTCTCCTACATGCATTTTAATGATGGGAAGATGGAGTGTTGGTGTACTTCAACACTGGGGTTAGCAACTGTGTTCTCAAAGAGTTTGTCTGATTTTTGTCTCAGTCCTTTCCCAGTCTTTGTCCTCTCTTACCCTGCAAGTCAGATAGGCTGCAGCACTGGAGCAAACCTGTCTGCTTCTTTCTAAAGCCTCTTGCAATAGCTGCAGAAAACCCCTGAAAAAAAAGATGCACTTTCCTTAAAGGATGGCTCCTTTTTCCCTGGGAGCAGTGGAGTGATAGAGCTCCTGTTTCCCCAGGAGCCTTCCCTGAAAACTGAAAAATCAATTCAAAGAAAAACATGTCCTTGTTCAAGGGGAGAAGATAGAGTTTTACTTGAGAAGCACTGAAGTAGGTGTATTCTGGCCCTATGTGCAGAAAGCCCAGCAAGCTCTCTGCCTAAATTTGTAGCCTGGAGGAGACAGAGACATAATTTTCCTTTTTTCTTTTCTCCCCAGAAGTTTGTTAGGTTGAAGAAGCAGAGGCAGTGATGTCTTAATGCATAGACACTATTTTTGTTTCTACACCTCAGCTGGTGCAAGGGTGCTGTTTCCTAAATTCTGAATTGGGGGAAGAACTATTAAAACTGCACAAGCCATAAGGAAAGCAATTAAGGGTTGTGTATCAAGTGTCCGAGCGAGGGGAGGAAAGCTGATATTGAAGCAGAACATAGAAGTCAGCGAAGCAGACCTCCAGCCCTTTGGTGTGACTGCTGCCACTAGACAGGAACATGGACAAAGATACAGATACAATTTATTCCAGTAATTTCATACCACCGCAGAGAGACTCCTGAAGTCCTTTACTCCAATCTCAGCTGCAGCAGTAAAGGTAAAGAAAAAAAAACAGGACAATTGTAAAATCTGTCCCTCACACTGTAAGTACTGGCTCAGAGATAGAAGGTTTTTAAGTGTCCAAAGTTCCACTGACTTTCCTGAGAATTTAAACCTTCAAGTAAGAGAAGGCACTAGCTTATCTTTGCAGATCCGATGCGGGGAGTCTGTACCGCAGCGACACAGCATCCTATGAGAAGGTGACAGGTACATATGGCACCCCACAAGATCAGTGCTAGCCAAACCCAAGGTGCTTGAACAGCCCTAGTCTGTTATGGAGAAATTATACCTTTCCAAGGGTCCCGTCCTCCCCACAGAATAACAGAACACTAGGGATTGGAAGGGACCTTGAAAGATCATTAAGTCCAATCCTCCTGCCAGAGCAGGATCACTCACAGAATGCTCAAGAAGGTGAGGGCTTGTCATGGCAGTTCTACATCTCTGTGACTTCCTCCAGCTTTCCTAGAAGTTTTCTAACCCCTTTTATCCCACAGTACAGTCATTCTGGAGTGACATGAGAAGGGACAGGAAAAGCTTTGATGAGAATGAGAGTGGTTGCCCTGTCAGGTGTGATTAACACCAACACGGCTAAACACCTTACCAGTGAAGACCTGCAGGATGTGCTTGTAATTTTAAAAAGTCATTCTCTTTCCAGTCATGCTCTCTTGGTAAATTACAATTTCAGTAAATTAAGCAGAATCCTGATGAAAAATTTTATATGGTGGAGTCTGGCCCTTCTGAGAGCCCAGCAAAATCTACAGTGACCCTTGAAAAACTCTTCCATTTGATATCATGATACAGCTGTGCAACACGGCCACCTCCATCCTACTGTATGCTGAACATCAGAAGATGATGATTACAATTAAAATTAAATGGTCTTCAAATCATCATAACAAAGGCAGATTTACTTGGCATTATCCTTCTTTCACGGAAAACCTCACACATGAAAGCTCACCGATCATAATGAAATTACAGGCTGCTTTCTGGTCTTGTGTTAGCTGCAGAGCTGGTGACAAGATGAGCTGTGAGCAACGCTCACAGTCACAAGACACCATGTGCTATGAGCGGCACGATACAGAACCACATCACTAATCGTGGAGTCAGGGCTCTCGAGCTGTCATGTACAAATCTTGTTATAATGAGAAGAGCATTAGTAATAGAGGCTGAAATTTTCAAGCTGCCTAAGGGATTTAGATGCTCAGTTCCCATTAAATTTAATGGGATGCGTGCCTCAAGATCCCACCCACAATAAATTTTTAGCAACCATTCTTCATGCAAGAGAAGGAGTGGGGAGAGAAAAATAGAGAGGGATTGAGAGAACTGGGTATAAGAGTGTTTCATACTGGGACTGAAGGCCAGCCTGGTGGTATGAAACAGTCTCCAAAAGGGGACTAGGTTGAAATCCTGCATAGGGATCTCTTTCTAATACTTGGATAATTTGAGTCTGGACCTGTGAGATGGATGGGAACATAATGCCCTCTGCGCTTTGAGACTTCTATTTCCAGACAGCAGACCTACTTGCAGAGATTAGAGCACATTTAAAAATGAAAATCAGGTAGAGAGAGACATAGATGGGATAGCAGTGGTCTTTGGAGATGTGTAGGGAAAGGATGAAAGGAGGCTGCGTTACTTCAGTTCTCTAATTAGGTCTGGTTGCATTTACTTCTTCAACCAGATTTGTCTGTTTTTAAATCAGGTGCATTTTTAAAGTGTCAAAAATACTAAAGATCAACATGATGTCTCCTTGGTAACCATGGATCCCACTACTTAGCTTCTAGGAAACCACCTAGGCTCAGCTCCAGCCTACCTAAGTTCAGGTCTCAAACTGAGCAAGAGCCACACTACAGTTTTTTCACAGATTAGGGAAAGAGAGAGGTGGAGGATGAGGTGCCAATGGATCAGCTCTTGCCCTGTGGAGGAGATGGTTTAACCTCCTTTCAATTAGCCCACTTGTATATTTGCCACAAGGTCTTAGATCTCTGCCTAAGCTTCTTCCATAGACTAATAGGAAACGTTAGATGATCTTTCAAGATCCTTTCCAAATCCTAATGTTCTGTGATTCTGTGATGTCTTCACCTGAAGTTATGTATCTAAGGTAGGTGTCCTGATAGGAGCCTGCAGTTGGATGGCTCTGGCTTGAATGAATGCTGACAGCTAGCTAGGATGCCCAATTAGTCATTTAAACAGTGAATCCCATTGGATTTCAGCAGCATGTGCTTTTGATCATTGTATGTGCTTTTAATGAGGGCTTCCTTTATGCCCATGCTGATGTCTTTTGACTTGAAATCACCTACCAGAACCTTGGAAATGCAGCTCAGGTGTCAATACTTTCACATTTCAACCCATGACTTGTATTTCCCTCTTCTCCCTCAGAAGTCTGCTTTTAAGGTGGTTAATGTTTCCTTCTTTTTGTTTTCTTTGTTGGCTATTTCCATCGCTTGGTTTTCCATCTGGAAATAAATACAGACAAACTGCTTTCCCCACCCTGTGTTTGCCCTGCCTGTTCAGCATGAGTGATGTGGAGGCGGGTAGGAGGGATTCCAGGCAGCCTGCTGCAATGTGGCATCTGGAGACACAAACTTGGAGGGGTTCCCAGGAAGGGAATATAACATTTGGCAAGGAAAGACGGAACTTAGACGAGAGAGGGCTGTGAGGTTTCCTCCTCTTATATCCCCATCCTGTTGCTTATTTCTGAATATTTGTTTTATTCCCCAGTCATATTAGAAGTGTAAATTACACAGATGAGCTAATGAGATCATCTGTGTCTGTGCCATTTGATGAAGAGAGAAACATGGAGAAGCTTTCTCCTTCCTATCCTTTCTTTTAATTTACCTGGTTTTTGAGATGCAGATGCTCAGATGCTGCAGCCTAAGCTCTGCACACCTGGGATAAATCCTGTGGCATTTCTTCTGTGACTTGATAAATATTCCTCCTTTGCATTTATGTGGCTGTTGCACCCACACATTTCTGTAGTCAGGCCATGTGTAGCAGGTGAAGTTCTGGTCCAAGGAAGTTTTGGATTTTATGGGAATAGGACCTGGATTTTGCTCATGCAGAGCTTTAGGCTCAATAAATATAATGAGTCACTATAAGGAAGAAGGTGTTGATAGCGATCTCCTTGTTCTTTCTGTCCCTAAATTCCATTGACAATGACTGTAGGCAGTACTGGGTAAATGTTCAGCTGGCGTCAACATAGGCACCTTCACTGCAGCATTGATGATTTATTGGGATGTGACCCTATGTTTGCAATTAAGATTATGTCCATGGAACAGATGGGTCAGAGTGATGCATTTGCCTTTATGAGGCACTGAATCAGATTCAACGCAATAGATCATTCATATCCCAAAGTGGTGTCGTGCTGTTTTAAATAGCAGTGATGCAAGGAGGAATTTCTTGCAGCAGTTGACAACTTTCAGACTTTAGTAGGTGAAGCTGCTTCTCTTGCTCAATGTTTATTTGTGTGGAGGGGAAGCAAGTCTGCGAGACATTTTTAGTTTCTGTGCTGAAATTACAATTCTGTTTTTTAAACAGAGTTTGAAAGATGCTCAGTTAGTAAAAAGCCTTTCAGTGGGAGGGTAAAGACAGTTCTTTATTCAGAAACAGTTTGTATGGTTTGGTTGCGAATCCCTCCATAGAGCCACTACTTCCATCCTCATTCTTGGTAGTTGCCTCAAATATAGATTCTCAGAAATGCACAAACTCCAGTTGGAAAACACTCAGTGACTTAGCTTCTCAGCTAAGACAGAGACATATTTATTTGAGTACTCTGATGCTAGAGATGTAGAGTAAGAGGTAATATCTGGACCATGTAGATGGGATCAGCAGGATACTGCCACATTCCCCATTGCATACTGCTTTTAAAAGAGCTTTCCTGGACATTGGGAGAGGCTGCTTCTGCTTAGGTTGGAATTGGCAATGCTGGTGTCTTTTGCTTCTTGAATTTCATTATTTTCACTCCTTCGGGAACAGAATAAACGGTTGTTGGTTCATTCAACTTAGTTGTCAGTAGACATAAGGAGACATGAAAAGGAAATACTTAAAAAGATATATGCAAGATCAAGAGAAAATAATGAGAGATAAAATGTCTTCTGTAGCACAGATCTTATCAACTTTGCTCCCCAACAAGTTACCTTACCTTCCTTCCTTTCTTAACTCACATGTTTCTTAATTCACTTTATTCAAGAAAGTTAAATTTTGTTGGTCTGTGTTGTAAGGGGTCTGTTCCCTCCCTCCTAGGAAGGGAGGAAGGGAATATGCCGTTCCAAACTGGAATGCCTGATGCTACCTCATCCGTTTCCCGAGCTTTAATTTCTTATTTCTTTGCACTGGGACACCGTTTGTGAGGGAGGGAAGAGGCAGAAGGGAGAGGTTTTATCTTTTCACTTTTCTCCTTGAGATCCTTTGACAAACAGTTTTATGGCACACCTTAATATCTGGCTTCAGGCTGCGTTTCTGTTTGGATGCCTTCTGCATGATAGCACAGATAGCAAAACCGGAGAATGCAGTGGCTCAGCTGCCAGCCCTGCTCAGGGTCACCTCACACTCTGGAAACAGCCTACAGGTAATTTGGAGAGTCTCAGCTTTGGAGAGTCAGTTGTAAGGATGTTGAGAGCAGGAAGAACCCAATACTTTTTTAAAAAGATGGAGCACTTCTTGTTGCAGGGACTTCTAAGCCTGTGTGAAGGAATGTATAAGGCAGAAGTAACAACAGGAAGCGATGACTCTGCCTCAGGGTCCAGCTCTGAGAGGACAGTCCCTGAGAAGAGGCTCCAGCCCTGCTCCTGTCGCTGTCTGTGTGGTCTCTCACATCAGCTAGCACAAGCTGTTGCTCTGTTTCCTACTCCTTACGCTGAGGAAAGCATGGCACATCGGACAGTAGGAGCCCAAAATACAGATTTCCCTCCTTAATCCGGTTTCTTTATTTTTATTGCGTGAGTTGACTGAATCCAGAACACTTAACCTGTGGCAGAAGTAATTCAGACTCGAACACATTAATTGCACCAGGTCAAGGTAGCAGTTGCTTTTTACATGGATCGTTTCAGAATATTTTCTGCGGGTGTTTGTAGCAAGCAAATCATAGGATGTGGTTGTTGCTATAGCAATAAGCCTCCATTACTGGATGAAATGGGGTAGCCCTCCTCAGACAGACCAGCTTACTCCCACCAATTATCACTGCAATGTGGGTACCTGACATGGTTTATTTACCAGGGGTGTGACACATATTCATAAACCCCGGATTCCAGGAGAAAATAGATCCCATGAGATTTACATGTTTCTGAAATTCCTTCTTTGAGGTCTGAGTCACCAGTGAATCTGAAATTTGCTGACTATAATTGCATTAATTGTACTATAATTGCATTAATTACACTAACAAGTGGTTTTTTTCTCAGTTGGGTAAAATCTGAGTATGGGAAGTGTAATTTAGGTGCATTTGATGTGTGGTATTTTAATTTAGAAGCTCGGCGAAACACCACAGCTTGGATGGCCTCTGTGATAGCTCTGCAAATAGTCTGGACCAACTAGCACAGAGGAAATAACTTGGCTAAACTTGGCCTTAATTCATGTGGAAAGGATTCAGTAAACCATCCTTGAAATATTTCATCTAGAGGAGAAAAATTAAAGTCCAGCAGAGACTATAATAACAACTTTTTCCTGGTGTCAGCTTTGTTTATTGGTTCACACAGTGATTGTGGCGTGTAGTCTTCAGGGAAGGAATATTTGTTTTTAAATAGTCTGTGGGCTGATCTGAGCTCATCAGCCAGACAGGGCTGCCCGTGCACACACCATGTAAGGAGTCTAATCTTTGTTCCTCCTACTTTGTTAGAAAATGGGACCAGTACAAATCCCTTTGAAGTCGGTGCAAAGGTGACCTGGGATCCTTTTGAAGGATCTCTTGGAATGATCTCTTGAATTGGGTCTTCTGAGTGTGGTTTAAGCCTTGATCATTCAGCTCTGCATCCAGACTGGGTCTCTGTGTCTCTGGAGTGATTCTGAACTTACACTGATATAAACTGTTTATTAGTTTCCTCTTCCCGACATTATCACGTAACAAGCAATTACCAGCTCAGTTCACTTTACTGGTGTCAGTACTTCATCTCATCTCTTCTCTCCCTCACGTTCTTCACACGCTCACAACAGATAAGAAAAAATGATCCCTTCAGATAGCTCCTATAGGTACTGCCTAATTTATGGTGATGATGGACTAGAGGCTGTTGGAGAAACAGAATGAGAGAGAAAAGCAGTTGTAAAATTGCTGCTTTTTGTGGGCTGCTTGCTCTTGCCCATAAGTATTTATTATCCTAGATGGCAATCTAGCTCATTCTCCTTGTGCCTTGATGTACTTCAGCACTAATAAAGGAATTTTGCCATATTATTACAACAATTTTAAATCAATTCACTCGGTGAATGCTGTTGCGCTCCAGAAGTCAATTATAGATATAACTTAAAAAACCAGATAACACAAATCCAGACCCTCTTTTTCATCACCATGCAGATAGCAAAATTAAATTACAGTGAAGGAAATGCACATTAGAAAATTGGAGGTGTTGTGAAGGAAGGGGACTAAGCATGAAAGGCGACGCTTCTGCTACAAGGTTTTCTTTAGGCTTTAGAGTGTCACTGCCAGTCTGCCACCTGATCTGCTTTTCCATCCAGCTCCCAAGTCGCCTTCAGGCAGAAACTTCGCATCTTATCATGGCTTTGCTAAGGATCACCATGAAAACATTCGGGAGTCACATGTCTGGACCTCGGGTGAACTAAAAGATCATTCTCCCAGGCCAACAAAAAACCAGAAACTGATAAATATAAAACTCATCCCACCATAGGTGGTACGTAGAGAGTAGATGCCTACTACCATAATATTATTTCATTCCCTAGGCACTGAAGGTCCACATAATTTCAGTTCCTTCTGTCACTATGTCCTTCACAAAAGTGACTTTTTTCTCTCCTGGGAGCATTGGAAGGGTTTCTATTATTGTGACTGGAAACAGTGACTGGATATTTAATTCTTAAATTCTCTTTTCCTCTCTTTCACAGAGAAAAGCTTTGAAGGATTTCTGGGAGCCAACTTAGTTTTAATGCAGTGGGGTCTCTAAAAATGAGAAATGGAGAAACCTGTAATTGTTCACATCTCTAGGAATTGAGTCCTGATCGTTGGATGAAAACATTGCCAAAAACCAGGGGATATAGCAAACGAGTGCTGGCAAGATATCTGTGCATAATAAGCATAATAGTGCCTTCTTCCCTTTCTTCATCTTCTTTTTTTTTCCTGCTTAGGCTCTTCTTTTTGTCAAAATCCTGTTCTATAAAAATTCTGGTTCTGGTGCCTATTAATTGTCACACCTCTGAGCAGGGGGAGCCTGAAGTTTCAAGGTAGATAATACCATGCCAACGCCATGATAAACAGCCAAGTAACTATGCTCTATCTCCGGTGAAAGATAAGCTAGAATAAGGAGTAGTGATTAACAGTTGTGCTCAAGATTTATCTAATCAGCTCTGAGAACAGGTCAATGTGTTTTCTTGATGCCATAGTTAAGCTAAAGTTGCAGTTCAAGCAGGTTTGACCTCAGCATACTTGTTGTGCAGCCACTGAACTTCTTTTGATTATTCCCTGTAAAGGTTTATAGGATAATGAAATGAGTACAGAGGGAAAGACAAAGCATAAAATATAATTGCTTTTTCCTCCAGCTGCCCCCTACCAGCAGCTGTACTGTCACACAGGGCATGTCCTGGTCCCTGTCTGTCTCTGCGCAAAACAAGGATAAGTGAGCTGTAGCATGAACAATTTTACAGGAGAAAATGAAAGGGTTTGCCTGGGCTTTCTGCTCCTGATCAAGTAAGATCTCTCTGCTTCTCACTCTAGAGTGTGCTAGCAGCACCTGACTTTTAAAAATCAGTTCTGATTTTTTTTCTCATTCAGTATATGTATATGAGTAGGCATGGATGGGTGAGGAAGTGAAGCTGAAGGAGCAAGTCTTCCATGGTTACTGGTCAGCTCAGATCCATCAGGCTAAGCACAGAGGCTCCAGCAGAGCCCAGAGCCCCTCAGACAGCAGCACCAGCTCTCAGAGAGGGGAGTGAGAAGGCACAGCCCTGGGAGAAGCAGTAACGTAGTGTGAAAAGCCATGACATCAATCACAACTGCAGTAGTAAAACATTTTAGACCACTTCCAGGGTACCTTGTTCTGTTCTCCTTCCTCTTCTAAGCCCTCTATCATACTGGACTGATGAAAACTTTCCTGCAACTTTCTGTTGCCTGTGGCAGGGTAAAACTGTCTGACCAGCCTTGGGGCAGGATAAGCAGAGCTGCTGTCACGCTGCACCCGCTGCAAATTGGCTCCGTTCTTTGTCCCTGGCGGAGATGTGTACTGTGGGGAGGAGGGGAGAATTATTGCATGTAAATATAGCAATACACACAATTCCCACTTGGAATTGATTTTTCCCTTGTGAGGCTTGGTATCTTATTGAAAGGAGGAGACAGGTATCATTTTATAGCCCTGACTCCTGCAAGAGGAATTAAACGGGAAAAAAAGAAACGGAAAAGCGGAAGCTTTATCTCAAGGGTGTTATTAATCACTTTCTCAGGAAAACGTAGTCTTGGTGTGACCCTTACTGACCTCGTGAAACAAGCCTTCCTGTACCTTCCTGCTGTAATATTTAACGCTGAGTCCCTCTAGCTCTTTTTCTCTGCATTCAACACCAGTTTGGCTTGCTTGTTGCAAATGGCAAATTGGAAAGAAGTGGAGGTTACCTCTGACAGAACTGTCAAATTGAATTTATCCTGATCCCCGTGCCTTCTCCCGGAGATCCCATATTTATAGTAAAGTACACACAGCTCATAAGCATCGGTTTTCAAAAACACTTTGACAGCAAATAATAAATATAAAATAATACACAATACAATATGCAATTGACTTATGTGCCTCCCAGTCAATGCGAGCAGTATCCAGCATACATAATTACATTGCAGAGAGAACATCCTTTACCTGGGAATGACATACCCTGATAAAAAATAAATAACAACAATAACACCCTCCCCCCCCCCCAAGTATGCACCACTGGGTGCCTTGTTTAAATCTGGCTATGAAGAATGAATATGAAATTAGCATTCGATTAGAGGTGAAGGAAATGCAGGATGTGAATGTGAAGCAAAGAGCTATGTCAATGTCTAAATATGAATGTGACATTTGTACGGCTGCATAAATAGTCTCCTTGTGCAGCATCGCTCACATAGAAGATCTGCGACAGGAACAGCACAGTGTGGTTTTCCACAGGGTAGGAGTAGTCTGGATTTAATGTGGTTTTCTCAAGTGGAAGACCTGCCCTTCGTTTCTGTTCTCATCCTCTTTTTCCCCTGGGATCAGCAGGGACCTGGGAGAGCTGCACTTTTCCCCTCTCTGTCCTATTTATCCATTGCCACTGTACAAGATTCATAACGAGTGGTTTTCTCTGAATTTTTTCCACCTTCATTTTTCCTCTTATGTTTTCCACAGAGTTTAGGCTGCAGCTTAACATATCTTCTGAATGGTTTTGAATTATTTGTCCTCATATCTTGCTCTTTTTCCCCAGAACATAAAGAGATGAGACTTGGACACCACTCAGCTCTTACCCACAGGCAGGCCCCAGTAAGAGAGTTTGGCTACGCCATGTCAGCATGGGATCTGAAGGAAGCTTTCAACCCTTGTCAGCATTAGATGTGCTGCAATTTTAACCCTGTCACCAGACAGCTTCTTCCCTCTTCCCAGGGCTGCTGGTGTGCTCGGGAGCATGCTGCACCCGTTCCACCTCTTTTCTACGCATTGGGCTACAAGGGCCATCCGTCTTTTTGTCTTTTCCTAGGTATTGCTGTGAAAACAGCATGATGTGTCCACTCTCCTCATTGGTTTGGACCATGAGAATTAAGGCAGTGGAGAATAATATCTTTCTTCCTCTGACCTGTCTCTATTCAAGACTGAGGATATATTTTGGGTCTGATTATTGTCAATTACATGTAAACAAGAAGGCAAGCTTTGCAGCCTGTCAGGATAGGTGGCATGAAAGCTAAATTCACAGAGATGGCTTCAGGTGTGTCTGATGCCACCCTGAAATAAGATCACTTTGGGATCTAAGAAAAATGCTAATTTTAGAAAAATGAAACTGTCCTTTATTATCTTCCAAAGCCATCAAGACAAGTTTGCTTTCATTACAGACAACTTCACCATCCACTTGACCTTAAACTCAAGCGTTTATCTACTGCTTCCCAAAATAAGCATCAGTTAGGTTTGGGAGAACGCCTTCAGGGTGTGCAAGCCAAACTGTACCAGTTAGTAAGATGCTGTTTTTAAAATCGGCTTTATGGGTGAATCTTCCCATCACTGTTAACGTTTAACATATCCCCCTAAGCCTGGATGCTCTTTGAAGCAAGTTACCAGCTTAATTGGGACTCTTTAATAAAATTTAATGCTATTTTTTTTAATGAAGAAAGATGAAAAGATGCCTAGAGGAGAATCTTGAGCACAAGGTATTTAAAGAAATTATTCTTCGAGAATGTTGATCTCATGTCTCATTCTTCACAAATCATTTAATGAAATAGCATTAGCATTTCACTTCTAGTTATATTTGCCTCTCCCTACCGCACATATCTCTTTATTTTGTGGGGTTTTTTTTTCCTTTTCAAGAAAAAAAATGGAGAACAGCAAGTTCTTGAACAACAACCTCATGCTGTTGAGCAACAATTAATACTGTCTCATTCTTGCAAATAGAGGGGATAGTTTTTTTTCCAGACAATTAGGCAGATAGTTTTATCCCGCATTTCTTAATGCTGATATAAAGTTTAACAGGCTTGGCTCTGCCTGTTACAGAATTACTGCAGGCTTGGGCATCTGCAGCCGGATTCCAGATACAGAGCAGCCCTATCGCTGTTGCTCGTAGGCAATTACCTAAAACAGAAGATGGCTTTGTGCTCCCAGTGTAGATATTGAGTGCTTTCCCCATAGATTAAACAATTATTTGGGTCCTGCTGTCCGTGCCTATGTTTGTCATTGAAAGACTCGGCATCAGCGCCTGATTCTGTGAATGGGAAGAAGACACATTAATTTTCCCCTGCAATTTCCTTAAAAGCTCCAGCTGTCCATAACAACCTGCTAGGGAGTGATGGCTGTATTTCGAAGTGGAGAAGGAGAATATTTGTGGTGTTTTTTCCTTGATGAATCACTGCTTTATTTCCCTCTTTGCCTCTTCTTCTGTTGTTATATCAGATCCAGTTTCTTCTTAAATGAAGCAATGGTTCAGCTCTTGTGACACGTTTTGGAAGGCAATGAGCGCTGTCAGGAAATCAGTACATTTTACTATATGTAGGATCAGGAGGAGGAGGGATGGGCTATAAGAGCAGTGGGATGAAAGGACCTTGTGGAGAGGTCTCTTCTCACAAGCAATTAGTGATAGAACAAGAGGGAATGGGTTCAAGTTACAACAGGGTAGGTTTAGACTTGA
>JAOXOE010000765.1:14616833-14661829 GCA_028565055.1 Phoeniculus purpureus | reverse complement strand
CCATTGCCCCTTGTCCTATCATTGGATGCCACTGAGCAGAGCCTGGCTCCATCCTCCTGACACCTGCCCTTTCCATACTGATCAACACTAATAGAGTCACCCCTCAGTCTCCTTTTTTCCAAGCTAAAGAGACCCATGACTGAATGGTTCAGTAAAACAGCTGTGACTGATGAGAGAAAAGTTAATGCAGTGATGATGTTACTGATAGCTTAATGCAGAGCTCTGTGTCTAAATAAGTTAACTCTCTATACCAAGAAGAAAGTACTAATGTATGTTGTGATGTTGTAGGTGATGGCTGGATTCACAGCGTTACCACAAATGGATGGGAACAACTTACCCATCTGCCCAAGAGTCGGCCCAGGTATGCAAAACCAGAGCATGGGCACTGAATTGTGGTCATTTTAAAGTCATTTAAAGTGAGTGAACAGTGGTTTCAAAATATGTTATAAGGATATTTTAGAACACAGATGCAGTACAACTGCATGGTTTGCTTCACCAAGATTCCCTTATGCTTGATTCAGCATTTTTACCTTCTGTTCTTTTTGCTGCTTATTTGGATTACAAGAATTTCTTGTGGGGAAGGATCTGGGTGTCCAACCAACCTGCTGTTCTGCAGACAAGTTGTTTTTCTGTAAGAAAATCCCATAACTCTTGAGGAATTCATAACCTATGAATAATGAAGACTAATATGAGATGAAAAGCATGGGGGAAACAACCGTGAAAATTCATTCTGTACTTTCACCCCAGTACTCCCAGCACAATGTCATCTAATGGTTGTGATGAGGTGTTTGCTCTATTCCTGCCTTGTCAACTGTTTTCTGTTACTGCAATAGCTTCAACCCAATTAATTTTCTCCCTGCTTTATCATATTCTAGGGTGTCTTTTAAACAGCACTCTTAGACCCAAGTTTTCTGCTTTCCTAGAGTTCACAGAATCCCAGAATGACTGAGGCTGGAAAAGCCCTCTGAGCTCATGGACCTAACATCACCACATTGACCAGATCAGGGAACTACGGGCCACAGCCAGGCTGTCCTTCAACACTTCCAGGGATGGGGACTCCACCACTGCCCTGGGCAGTCCATTCAATGCTCTGATCAACCTTCCCATGAGGAAGGACTTCCTAACATCCAACCTAACCCTCCCCTGGCAGCTTCTGGCCCTGCCCTCTGGTCCTGGCCATGGTTGCCTGGGAGAAGAGCCCAACCCCCACCTGATTACAACCTCCCTTCAGGAAGTTGTAGAGAGGGTAAAGGTCCCCTGAGTCTAAACCTCCCCAGCTCCCTCAGCCTCTCCTCATCAGACTTTCCCTTCAGTTCTTTCTCCATCCTCGTTGCTCCTCTGGACCTGCTCCAGCCCCTCAATCTCTTTCTTGAAGTGAGGGGCCCAGCACTGCCCACAGTACTCAAAGGGAAGCCTCCCCAGTGCCCAGTACATGGGGCCGATCCAAGCCAGGATGCCATTGGCCTTCTGGGCCTACTGGGCACCAAGCTGGCTCCTGCTCAGCCAGTTGTCACCCAGTAGTGCCAGGTCCCTCTCTGCCAGGCCGCTCTCCAGCCATTCATCCTCCAGTCTGTAGCTGCAGGGGGTTATTGTGGCCAAGGGGTAGGACTCTGCCCTTGGCCCTGTTAAACCTCATCCCATTTTCAAACTCTTTCAAGCACAAATAAGCGTAGATCTTAGCTTCATAAAATCTTTTTTGTCTGTTTTACCATCACTGAGCTGATAAGATGGGACTGCTGACTGCCTGGAGTAGTGAAGCACATCATTAGCAGTCAAGAATCATCTGTGTCTTCATGTTCACTTCTTTACATGGATGGTCTCCTCAAAGTGAACTGCTGAAGTGAACTGACTCGCCTTCTGTCATTATTTTTACTGGTGCGTCATGAAAACTGATCAAGAAGGAACAGAATGTGCTTTTTTTCTGCAGGCAGCAGTCCAGGGAGCTGCAGCTCATCCTTTGCTCTGCAGTTAAACTTGAAGAACCTGTGCCTCAGTGGTGGTAGGGCTGGATGTTGAGAACTGGTGACTCTTGAACTGTGACTCTTGCCAAACTCCTGAGGCTGGCACAGCTACCAGTACTGGGGACTCTGCTGCACTCCTCAGACAACAGACTATTTGGGTCACACACTGACAAGACCCATAGCTTTCTCAAGCCCAGATGTGCCCTGGTGTGCAGTTTGTAGGCTGAGGACAGTTGCCTTTCACCGATTATTTACTGAAGTAAATTACCTCCCCCTGCTTTAAAAAAAAGCATGAAATAAAAAGTACTTCAGTAACCTTTTTCAGGAAATCCTGGGAACATGGAGCCAGAAGCCTGTCTGTACACTGAGGGAGTTTGAGTGTCAAGTCCTTACTTTATTTTTATTCCAGTTAGTGCAGCATCTCCTTAAATTCTCTAAAGAATCATTTCCTTCCAGCTTTATTTTTAGTAATTTGTAAAAAATAAAACCCTTCTGGTCTTTTAATATATATTTTTCTATATTTATTTTGTATTTTAAAATCTAGATCTGTGATTCTGTATTGGTATAAAGTCTTTTCTTTCTATCCACCGGTTGCCCTTCAGCTAAGATGTTGCACTCCGGCTTAAAAATACAGAAGAAATTATTATGTTTCACCCTAACAAGACTGCCAGTGTTTTGACTCCAATGTAACTGTGTCGCTGTGGTCAGAAGAGCTGTGTGTTAATCTGCATCCCTGTATTGAAATAACCTGCTTTGTCAGAATGTTTAGGTGATAAGTTAGAGGAAGCTGTTGAGAGGACATAAATAAACTCTTGTCAGTCTGTAGAGAAAGCATCAGGTTGCGAGCTAGGATGGCCACAGAGTGAAGGCAGGAAAGGCTCCCCAGTGTTCTGCGATGATGAAGTCCAGGCCAGAGTTATCCTAATGCAGATAAGGCAGAGACAGATCTATCTACAGGTAATGAGGAAGAGAAGGTGGGAAACAGTTTAGCCTGAGGAGAGCGATGAATAATTCCTGGTATGATTGGAGTAAGAAAGCGAGAGTGTTTATTCTGGTGTGAAAGTTCTAGTGGTGCCTGTTGTTGACATAAAGGGCCAGAGATGTGTGGTGATGACGATCATCTTGGGATGTTTGACTTCAGTAGAAAAAAACAAAGATGTGGAGCTGCTAATAGGAACATTAAATCAGCAATGTGTGGCTGCTGAAGTAGCAGACTCCAGATTTTACAAAGCAGGATTTGTTTTGGTTGTTTTTTATAAGCAAAACATACTCCTGGGTGTGATGCAAGTAGCTGACACAGAAAATGATCCCCAGGAACCTTTGGGAGAAGCATAAACCTGGAGAAGGATACCTTGTGTTCTGAAGCTCTCACCACAGTGTTCGGGGATAAGAGTTGGTACTGAAGCCCCCACAACCTTCCTGTTGCTGGAATTGTAGTTGTGAATTCAAGAAACAGTGGAAAATGTAAAAAAAAGAAAGATAAAAGAGGAAAAGAAAAGCAGTTCTTGCCCAAAGCTTGTTCTCTAAAATTCTGTTCTGTGAAAGTTTTCCCCTGTAACATTGTGTTAAAGCAAAGTTTATATAGCGAGAAAAACAAGGTTGTTCCATATGAAATACAGTGGTTGGACTCAATGGTCTTAAAGATCTTTTCCAACCTAAACAATGCCACAAAATTCAGCAAAATTCTCAGTGAGATGGATGATCACATTGCTCTCTCTTTTTAGATTAAATGAATAGTTTCATGTATTAAGGTGTTTTTTAAGGAACCTCTGAAGGTTTTCTGGTTTCCTGAGAAGTGAGAGGTTCCATTACCATGCCCTGTGCACATATGGCCCGTGTGTGCTATAAACCATTTGACCCACTGGTATGAAATTAGAGGGGATTAAAATGGGATTACAGGAAGTTCTTCAGCACGAGGGGGATTGAACACTGGAACAGATTGCCCAGGGAGGTAGCTGAGGCCCCATCCCTGCAGACATCCAAGGCTCTAGGCAACCTGATCTAGATGAGGATGTCCCGACTCACTGCATGGGGGTTGGACTGTTTGACCTTTGGAGATCCCTTCCAACCTGGGCCAGTCTATGATTCTATGATTTCAGTAACATTTGACAAGCTCAGAGATCAGTAAGTCCTAACACACTCTGTGCAAATAAAGGGCTGAACAGAAAAGTGTGACTCCTATTCGCCTAGCTCTAGTGCTCACCCTCCATTCTTCCCTAAGAACATGGGACACAGGCTGATAACCTGAATGTGAAGGATGGAGGAGGGTCTGTGAGAAGAGGTTAACACACGAATAAATTGACTGTTTCTCTGAAACCCTGAAAGACATTGAGGGTTTATGCTTGTTTTGCTGATGACACAAACCTGCTTGTCATTCCTGGGTCACTAATCCTGTTTCTTACTTCTGTCTATAGGTTGTGGCATACAGCCTGCCTTGGGAAGGAAGGAGAAGTGATGGTGTTCGGTGGAAGCAAAGATGACCTGCATTTCATGGACACAGTCAGTAAAGCCAACCACAAAATCCTATTGCTGTGACAATTAGAATCATAGAATCATTCTGGCTGGAAGGGACTACCAGAATCATCAAATCTACCCCTCAGCCCAACAGCTCCTTAACCCCTAGATCATGGCCTCAAGTGTTCTAGCTATCTCATTTTTAAACACCTCCAGGAATGAGGACTCTAGCACCCTTCTGGGCAGCCTGTTCCAGTGCCCAACCACTCTCTCAGCAAAGACCTTCTTCCTAAGATCCAAACTAAACCTCCTCTGACACAACTTGAGATATAAAATGACCGGAGATACCACCGGGTTCATTTGTATGTGGCGGTGCAAGGTGTGACGTTAGGAGCTCCTGGAGAGTAATTTAGGAGGGCTTTTTTCCTGCCCTTTTTAGGCTCATAAAAAAGAATTGTTTTTTCCAGTTGTTTACATAGTATTGTGTAGGTTCTGCACATGGTGATAAATGTGAGATTAATCTAGAAAGTAGATTTCCTGGATAATCTCTTTCTCATTTTCATGGTGCTTTTCTCTTTCTGTCAATTAGGGTCACTGCAGTGATTTATTGATATTCCAGACTCAACCTTACTCACTCCTCAGGTGAGTGATTCACAGCTACTGGCACCGAGTGTTGAGTGTAAATTGTGACCTGGGTGCTTTTACACACAAGTGTTAACCACATGCTCCTGTAGAAAATCACCTCCTCAGTGGATATTTGTGATGTATGTGAACCCAGATTTCATTCCATTTTATACAATGGAAGTGCATAAAATGTTACAGGTATATTTATATGGTTTTATAGACTGGAGGCATAGAACAGTATAAATACACACTGTATAACTCTGTAAATAATCACTGGAGACATAAAACTCTCTCCAAGCTCAATACTTGACATAGAATCATAGAATGGCCAGGGTTGGAAGGGACCTTAAAGATCATCCAGTTCCAACACCTCTGCAGAGGCAGAGACACCTTCACTAGATCAGGTTACTCAGGGCCCCAGCCAGCCTGGCCTTCAACACTTCCAGGGATGGGGCAGCCACAATTTCCTTGAACAACCTGTTCCAGCATCTCATCACCCTCACAGCAAAGAATTGGTTCCTCATGTCCAACCTCAGTCTCCCCTCTTCAAATCTGGAACCCTTTCCCTTGTCCTGTTGCTACCACCCATGTCAAAAGCCCTCCCCCAGCTTTCTTGTAGCCCCCTTCAGAGTTTGGAAAGCTGCTTGTCATGAGCATATCCAGCTTTTATTAGATGTCACCTTTTTTGCCCGTAAGTTGCAGACCATTACCTTAATTTTGATCTTTTTTTCCCTTCCTCAGGTTGTGTCTCGACTGCATTGGGAAAAACGCAACACTCTTAAAGAACCAAATCCCCTGCTTACCCTCGAAACTGCTGCAGCAAGTACTGAAAAAAATAACCTTCTGGGCTGCAGTTAACCACCGGCAAGAGAGAAAAGCTGAGACTGAAAGACAGAGCCAATTGAACACCACATGAACAGCGATGGTAGTGACAAACTGATTGAACACTTGGGTTTATTCACGGTGTCTGGCCAAGTCTTTTTGTTAGCGAATTTTACCAATGCTACAGAATGAACCGTATGTTAAGCTGAGTTTCTAAGTGAGGTTTGAGAACACAGAAATGCTTTTCATGGAAGTCTCTCTTCTCTAAAAACCTGATAAAAACTTTGTTTGTATATATCATTAACTTCTGCTGTCGTGGTCTTAACGAGACAGCCCCTTTGTTCTTTTTGAAGGTGACAGATGATACAAAATGTTTTCAGTTGGATAAAACACAGCTTCAGTCTTCAAATACCTTACTGCAGCCTTAGAACATCTGACTTTAAGGTAAAAGTCATTCAACACGGTATCCTTGGAAAATTCACACTGGTCAGGCTTAAGAGAGGGAACAAAGGATTGTGAACTCCACTGCATCTTCTTGATTCCACCAGTCTCGCAGCCAAACAGCGGAGCCAAACGTGTTAACGCCAAGTGGGAAAAACCAGTAAGCAAATGGAGGAACTGGGACAAAAAACAGCAGCTTTCGCACTGTTCCGAATGTGGGTTTCCACTGTTTCTGTAATCAATGGGTGCTTTTTGAAATGGGTTGTATATTGTATTTTGGATGTGTAAAGTTTCTATTTAATTCTTGTTTCAAAAAAAACATAAAAAGAAGCTTATTTATTGGTTAAAAGAGCTGATGTAGTTCTTGATATTTTTCTGTTCCAAATAACTAAAGTTAACAGAAGCACAGTCATTAAAATTTTTCTAGAGAGTTAAATCAAGAACCATTGCAACTAATTTTTTCAGGATTCTAATGATCTTAATGAACTTAATTGGGGAAAAGAAGTTTTTGGAACCAATTTATTAAGGGAGGTTTTGCCATTTCTTGGTTTATGTGCTTTTATTTGGCAAAGAAACACCCCAAACTCTACTTCAGGAGTTTTCTTCTGGATGTTGGTCTCTTCTCCCAAGGAACAAGTGACAGGACAAGAGGAAATGGCCTCAAACCAGCGGATGGTTAGGTTGGTCCTGAGGAGCAACTTCTTGCTGGAAAGGGTCCTCAGGCCTTGGAAGAGGCTGCCCTGGGAGGGTGTTGAAGCGCGATCCCTGGCCGTGTTTCACAGTTCTGGAGATCTGGAGATCTGGAGGTCAGGGACAAAGTTTAACAGTGGCCTTGGGATAGTTGGCTTAAGGGTTGGACTCAATGACCTTGAAGGTTTTTTCCAATATGAACCATTCTGTGGCTCTGGCTTCTGGTGATAAGTCCTGTCCTGCCATTTTCTGTCACACAACAGCCCAAGTCACTGCAGGTGACCTGTCTGGGGCTCAGCTCCTGTACTGGGGTGACTCGGTGGAAAAGCACCAGGGGCGGAGGGCTTAGTTGGTCAACAGCAGCTGGAAAGGGCCCAGTGTTGCGCAGGTGGCCAAGAAGGCCATCAGTGCACTGGGGAGGCCCCACCTCGACTCCCGGGGAACCCAGAAGGCCACTGAGGGGCTGCAGCGGAGCCTGGGGAGGCTCTGGAGCTCAGGATGAAAACCCATGGGGCCAGGCAGTGAGGGACGTCTGGACTTGACCCTGACCTTCCCGGCCCGTTTCCCCTCCGTCCCTGTCTCCGCCCCCCCACTCCGCGCTGCCGCTGGCGGGGCCTCCCGGCGCCTGCGCGGGACTGCCGGAACCTCCCGCTCGCGGATGTTGTCGTTGCGTGGCTGCGGAGGTGAGAGGGGACGGACGGGGCTGGGGAAGCTGCGGGGAGGCCCCTCGGGGGGCTCAGAAGGGCAGGACGGGGGAGGTTTGGGGAGATCAGAAGGCGGGAAGGGCCGTAGGGGTGCTGAGGGCTGCTCTGGATGCCCCTGAGACCTGTGGGGGTTGGGAATGGTGGTGAAATGTTTCCCTGAGGGGCTGCTGAAGGGATAGAAGTTCTGCCCAGGATTGTTTAAAAATAAATAATACGATAGAGAACTGTTAGTACAAATGTGCTTAACTGGGAGCAGGCGGGTTTCACCAAGGTGTGGCTGAGGTTTATCTAAGCTAGATCCTAATTAAAGCTCCAGAATTAGCATCTCCATCACTGGAGCGATTCAGCAGGATGAAGGTGTCAAGGGCTTTCTGCCAGCACAGAGTTTTCTCATCCAGCCCGTTTCCACATCTCCTGCTTCATCTGGTTGCACTTCTGTGCATCATTTGGCCTACTCTTACCCCTGAGCAGCTCAGGAGCCCCATACTCTTGGCTGTCTGGATGCTCTGGGGTTTGGTTTTATCCAACCCAACATGGTTTGGAGCAGGGAACGTTGTTTTGTGGGGTTTTTTTTCTGGTACAGATAACATGCAGGGAGGTTTCTAGGGGAAGATTTGGCTTTGCTAACCCAAAGGAACTTGACCTGAAAAGCTGCAGGAGGTTTTGCTTTCATAGGCAAAGCTTTCGAATTTGTTTCTTCCACTGCAGATAGAGTTGATGTGTTTTTGGATATCAACCAATAGAGAGATGTATGTCTTTTAAAATCCAGAGACACAGGCTCAAGCAGGAAGCTAAAATTATTAGACATTACAGACAATTGAGAAATCCCCATTTGAAATCTGATGGAATAATTTCCCCATCAAAGCATTGCTGTAAAAGAAATCACAGTGTGTAGTTTGTCTTCTGATGGTTCCCCTGACGGTTTTGAAAGCCCTGTGTGTTACTCTGTTCATGCAGCACCATACCAAAATGGCTGATGATAACGAAGACCTGCAGGCAGATGAAGAGCTCCCAGCTCCAGCTGAGGATGGTTTTGAGCAGCTGGAGAATGACAGCCCCGCTGAGCGCAGCGGGCATGTAGCTGTCACCGATGGGCGCTGCATGTATGTCTGGGGCGGCTATAAGGTACGTGGTTCTGCTCGTTCTGTGCCACCCATGGTGCTGGTAATTACATCCCATTAGTTTGGGAGTGACTCGTGGAAATTATCCCTCCCCCGGAAAGGCAAAGCTCCAGTTTCCAACTTAGAACCTGGCTCTGAAGAGTTTGAAGTATCCTAGAATCATCCTGGCTAGAAATGACCTCCTGGATCATCAAATCCAGCCCTCAGCCCAAGATCTCCCTAGTCCCTAGAACATGGCCTCAAGTGCTCTAGCTACTCATCTTTTAAACACCTCCAGGAATGGGGACGCCAGCACCTCCCTGGGCAGCCTGTTCCAGTGCCCAACCACTCTCTCAGCAAAGACCTTCTTCCTAAGATCCAATCTAAACCTCCCCTGATGCAACGTGAGGCCATGACAAAGTGTTCAGTGGGGATCTTGACACACAGATTGCATTTGCAGTGTTTTTCAGCTCACGTCGCTTTTGGAAGGGCAGGCAGTTCTGGTTTCCCAAACACACTAGGCAAAATGGTGCTTTCATTCACAGCATTATCAGCACTGCTGTGTAGCACGTGGTAATTATCACAGAGTGGTTGTTTATCACACTGGAGGGGGGGGTGTGTATGTGTGCTTCCAGGAGATCTGAGTCACCTGACAGTTTTGACAGGTGCTAAGATGAACTCAGTCAATAAACTCGATAAATCAGTTGGTAGCTCAAGGCAGAGCTTCAGTGCAGTGCTCTGGTGGTGGCCTGCAGGCGTTGGGGACGTGAAGAAGATTTTGGCGGTTTGTACATCCCAGTGACCCTGTCTGGGCTGCAGAAAGGAGGTAAATTGTCGTTTACCCAAGTCTCTGTGCTAGGAGCATCTCTGGTCCCCAGCAGAAGCTAAACTAGTCTCACGGCTGCTCTCTGAGGGCTGCTGTGCAAGTGAGAGGTACAGGAGCACAGCAGGAAGTGCTCCTGCTCGGTGAGATTTCCGATGGGGTGTAAACCCTCACAGGAGTCTCTAATTCAGCATGTTTATCCTCCTTCTAATGGTGCTTTTTCTTTCCTATCCTGTAGAATGCCCAGGTTAGGGGTTTTTATGACTTCTATCTGCCTCGAGATGAAATCTGGATCTACAACATGGAAACTGGACGATGGTAAACAATGAACTTAATTGTTATGACTTTAGTGTTGATGCAGCCAGAGAAGCTGCTGTGTTATCTCAGATCCTTGAATGTTGGGTGAAACAAGGAAGAGGAATCCACTGCTCCAGTTCTGTAGCAAACTGAGTTCTTGTGCTGCACACCCAAGTCCCCTCAGTGCTGTTTCCATTTCACCAGCACTTCCAGTCTTTGTGGTAGTTAGGGAGAGCCTCACGCATGAGCTGGAAGTTCATCTTTGTGGTCAGAATGTTTACAAATGTTTAACAAAACCAGTAGCAAAATAGAACCCTTTAGTTTAGAGAGGAGCTTCCTCTTAGCCTGAGGATCTTTATGGGGGTTTTGAAGGTGGAATTTGTACCAAACCCCTAAACTGGGTAGGCGGGATTCCTCCTCTGCTGAACTTGTAATCATTAAATTGCCCAAGAACTTGAAGCCGAATGGTCTGCAGTGACCTTCTGTTACCAAAACCAGCTGTGGCAGTGTTAGAAAATTCCTCCCCCATATAAAATCTGCTTTTGGTTGTTTTTATCAGATAAAATAGTTTTGTCCTTCTAGGAAGAAGAGTAAAACAGAGGGGGATGTTCCCCCGTCCATGTCGGGGAGCTGTGCCGTGTGTGTGGACAGGGTGGTGTACCTCTTCGGGGGACATCATGCACGTGGCAATACAAACAAGGTCAGGATCTGAAGAGACAAACGCTTCCTCACCACATGTCTCCTCATGAGCTTTTGTTCCCATTATTTATAAACCAGAGGTGTTTTTTACAGTGAACTCAAATCCATTCACAGCACGAAATGCATCAATGAATCATCTTTTCTTCTGATGAATGACTGGGGAGGTTGGATTTAATTTCAGAGCTTAAATCTTAATAACAGGGAATGCTGTGTCCAGTCATCACATTCTCCTTGGCTTCATATTTTCATTTAATTCCTGGAAGCAGCTTTTTCATCCCCCTGCAGCTTCCCCCCACACGAACTAAGTGAAGCCATTTCCTTTCAGTGCTGGCCTACGAGGTTTTGACTTAGCAAAGCATGGTGCTCACTGCTTGGGGGTTATTTTTTCCAGTCAGGGCCATGAGCTGGCTGATTCTTATGAGTTACATCCAGTAATTCCTCTGCAACTGGTCAGATAAGGTGATGTTTGTGAAATGGGTTGGCATTGAACTCTGCATTGCTTAGAACCATAGAGTCATCCTGGCTGGAAAGGACCTCCTAGCTAGCAAGGTCTCCTCTCAGCCTCCTCTTCTCTAGACTAAATAACCCCAGTTCCCTAAGCTGCACTCCATAGGGCCTGTTCTCCTCTCCCCAGCCTCGTTGCCCTTCTCTGGCCCCGCTCCAGCCCCTCAATGTCCTTCTGATACTGTGGCACCCAAAACTGGACCCAATACTCAAAGTGTGGTCTCACCAGTGCAGAGTATGGTGGTACCATCACCTCCCTACTCCTGCTGATTACCCTGTTCACGATCCAGGGCAGGATGCCGTTGGCTGCCTTGGCCACATGGGCACCCTGCTGGCTCCTGTTCAGCTGGCTGTCAAACAAATACCCTGTCTCAGCTTTAGGGCGGTGAAGCTCAGTGTCCTGTTACTTGATAAAGACTGTTTGGGGCCTGAGTCTGCAAAAAGACAAAGATCTTTGGACCCCTCACATTGTCAGTTAGCTTTTAATTTAATTCTGTGCCAATGTAACCTTAACATAAACTATCTTTTTCTGTTTCTGCAGTTCTACATGTTAAATTCCAGATCCATGGACAACGTGCTGCAGTGGGTTAGAGTAGAGTGTCAGGGTGTTCCCCCTTCGTCAAAGGACAAGCTTGGCGTTTGGGTTTACAAAAACAAGTAAGGCTCCGGCAATGAAGTCAGCACCGCTGTCTGTGCATGGGTTTGCTTTTCATCATGCTCCCTCATGTCCCTGTTCTATTTCTTTCTTTGAGCAAGAACCACAGAAAGATTTCTTGTCTGTGGTGCCTGGGTAGAGGCTGGATTTGTTTCTCCAGCCAGTCTTTTAAAGCTGCTTCATCCTTTGCTCCTTGGTAAAACTGCAAACACCCAAATCCCTAGTCCCTGACCTCACTGTGGTGCAGAGTGTGTGAGTCACAAACCAAACCTGTAGGTTCATCACCTGTACACTCAATAATCTATGGTTATTCCTCACAAAATAGTTATTCACAGAATGATCATGGAATAGTTTTGGATGGAAAAGACCTTTAAGACCCTCAAGTCCAACCCTTAACCCAACTTATCCCAAACCCACCGTTAAAGCCTGTCCCTGAGCTCCAGATCTTCACGACTTTGTTCTGGTAGATCTTGATGCGCCTTTTATTCCAGGCTAATATTTTTCGGGGGCTACGGTTATTTTCCTGAAGGAAAACAACGGGGAACGTTTGAATTTGATGAAACCTCCTTTTGGGTAAGTGAACCTAGCAGTAATTTCTATGTAAAACTCAACTGTTTGGTTAGTGCTTATTAAAACTCATGGTTTATTTCATGTCTTTAAAGAACTCAGGTCTGCCTCGAGGGTGGAACGACCACGTGCATGTGCTGGACACTGAAACTTTTACTTGGAGCCAACCTATAACTACGGTGAGTCTTGGCTCAGTTATTTGAAGGTACAGCTCTGAAGAAGTGAGCGCTGTGTGCCAGACTTTCACATCACAGAATCACAGAGTTGTTCAGGTTGGAAAAGACCACAGAGGTGACTGGGTGGGGAAACAGGGTGAAAGGGTTAGGGTCAAGTCCAGCCATTGAACCCTTGTCCGTCACTCCCCAGCTCCATAGGTTTTTATCCTGAGCTCCAGAGCCTCCCCAGGCTCTGCTGCAGCACCTCAGTGGCCTTCTGGGTTCCCCGGGAGTCGAAGTGGGGCCTCCCCAGTGCCTAGCGCAGGGTCCTGCTGGCCACACCGGTGCTGACACAAGCACTGATGGCCGCCTTGGCCACCTGCGCAACACTGGGCCCTTTCCAGCTGCTGTTGACCAACTAAGCCCTCCGCCCCTGGTGCTTTTCCACCGAGTCACCCCAGTACAGGAGCTGAGCCCCAGACAGGTCACCTGCAGTGACTTGGGCTGTTGTGTGGCAGAAAAAGGCAGGGACAGGGCTTGTCACCAGAAGCCAGAGCCACAGAATGGTTCATATTGGAAAAGACCTTCAAGGTCATTGAGTCCAACCCTTAAGCCAACTATCCCAAGGCCACCACTAAACCCTGTCCCTGAGCGCTAGGTCTCCATGACATTGAGCAGACCCCAGCCCCTGCACCACCGTGTCTGTTCTCTCCCAAGGCACGTTCAGCCCATCTCTTTGCTTGATCTACTGCAGCTTTCGTTAATGCATTGGATAAATATCACGTTACATTTTATTTTCCCAGGGTAAAACTCCATCACCACGAGCAGCTCATGCCTGTGCCACCATTGGGAACAGAGGCTATGTGTTTGGAGGCAGATACAGAGTAAGCCCTGGCCCTGGTTTAACGATGTCTTAAACAGAGGCTCCTAAACAGAGCCTTTCAACTGTAGTCTGCTTTGTTGTAGGAGTCCAGAATGAACGACCTTTACTATCTGGACCTGGATACATGGGAGTGGAATGAAATGTACGTGCTATAACTTGAGTTCTTTTGTTTAAAACCAACATGAAAGTGCCAGTTTAATTCACTTCTAGTAAGTAAACTCGGGTAGAACTGCCTGATCTAGGGTGGGGTGTCCCTGCCCATGGCAGGGGGGTTGGAACTGCATGATTCTGTGGTCCCTTCCAGCCCTGACTGATTCTATAGTGACTTATGGTGGGGAAGGTACTTTCATCTGAAAGCCTGTGTTGCAGGTGCTTAGAACTTCTAGAAAACAATATGGATGTGTTCCTGTGTGACTTGCTCTGGGTCATATTGCTATGGCAGGGGGATTGGACTAGATGATGTTTTGAGGTCCCTTCCAATCCCTAATGATTCTATGATTCTCATATTTATGTGGAACCTCCTATGTTCCAGAATAACCAAGGGTTTTTTTCCTGGATTCAACTCAAACCCATAGTACATCAGCAAAAGTGCATTTCAACCATGAGTGGATCCTTGAAAAATAACATCATGATGTGGATCCTTCATGCCAAAAGCAGCTAATCCAAATAACAGTGAGGAACGCTGGGTTATCACAATTCAAATACATTGGCAGTGGAAGAACAGAGACAAACCAGGGCAACAAAAGTACTTTTGCTTTGCTACAGTGGTTCTAGTCAGGATCAGCACACACAGAGCCTTATCCTACAAGAAGAACGTACCCATCTTCATTGCCAAGAGCCAAGAGTTTGCCATCTGGTTTCCAGCTGATCTCGGTACGTGCAGGCAGCTTGTGCTGTAGAAAGAAGACACAACTATTGCCAAAACCTCTTCAATCGCTTTGTATGCATTCAACAGAGCATGACTGGAAACTGCACAGAGTTGCAATTAGTCTGCACAAGGGGAAGTCACAAAAGGGTCCACTGCATTTTGCAGCAGTGACATAAGCTATTGAGCAATTAAGAAAGACCAGATGAACTGGTACAAGAACCAGTAATAATTGTGATCAGTTCAGTGAAATGTCTCAAAGCAAGTTTGACTGAATTGAAGTGGGATGTTCACGCTTGATCTCCCTTAGGCTCCTTGGAAAGCCCCAGGCACTACAGGCAAATTCTACAATCTTTCAAAATAAGTCAGAGTTTACTGGGAATTATTTCTGATTCAGATGAAAGCTACTTACAATTCACATGCCTAACCCCCAGTGAGTCTTCTGCTCAAGGAAGAAGCCAAAACCCAGATGATATAAACCAATGTACTTTCACCGACTTCAGCTCATTTCTACTGACTTAAAGGAACTCTTTTTGTACTTTCAACTAAGAAATGACATTGATATTGAGAGAGAAGTAAAGACCCTTTTTCAGAGGCAAGCACATAAACTGTTTGAATGGTTTGAATCACTGTCTCTGAAGTTCATCTATGGAGGCTGCAGGTCTAATTTTCTTCATTTGTTAGAGATTCATCATGAAGGCAAAATTGGAAACATACACAGCCATAGACACTATCACGGGGTTACCACAAATCCATAAAACCACCTCATACTCACTTTGATTGAATTAGTGTCTCGGATGAGTTTGTTGATGTCATTTGCCTCTCCATTAAGGTTCCACGGATTGTGTTGAAAAACAATACCTTCTCCAGCACAACTATAAAGAGTTACAGAGGGCTGTTCTTCTCCTCCTATCCAACAGAGGAAAAAAAAGATATACTGTGTTCTTCATCAGCTTTAGCAGAAATAGTCACTCCCACCATAAAACAAAACATTACTTTCAAGGGCTCTATATGCTTTGTGATTCAGCAGCAAGAAATTCTCACAAATTTTCTGGAAGGACCTTTCATTTCTACAAATATCACAGTCATTTCTTCATAGCACAATCACTGTGAGCACTGACATTTCCTTTAGAGTTTGGTAGTTAAAAAATATTAAAGTTCAGTAAGAAAAGCTAATGAAGCTGATCTGTTTAGTTCAAGTCAAAAGAGCATACTTCTGGAGCTAAGAACTCGTATTTGATCCAACACAGTTAGTGCAAGGAGCTCATGCAGACAGCTGGTGGTCTGTAATACCCTAAAGTAAGTGCAGACCTGCGATACTTCACTCCTACCTACTGGATCATCTACTTTGTCGAAAGGCATTGGAAGACTCACCACAAGTCAGAGGAGGAGTTGGAGGCCCCCAGGATAATGTGTATACAGTCTTCTTGTGGTAAGTACTGGAAATCTGAGGTGGCTTATTCTTAGCACTGGACAGCAAGATAAAGAAAACAAGTTCTATTTCAACAAAGGGAAATAGTAACAACTTTAAAATTTCTAAGCAACGTTAATTCCAGCGGTGAAAGCAGACACCAGCCGCTCCAACACACTGAAGCAACGGCTCAACTAAGCCTTCTCTAACGTTTCCTGTAGGACACTACTAAAATCACAATAGAACAGTCCTGTTGACCTGCACTTGCACATTGGTCTTCATTCTCTGACATCTTTCCGGCTCAAGTTTCTTTGACAGATGTTCTCCACGGATGATCTCTGGTCATGCAGTTTGACTAACATTAGCTCAGAAGCCACTAGTCATGCTGAAAAGATGGACTGAAAATTCAGCTGTTTCACTGGTTTTAATTTACTCCTACGCTTGTTTAATAGTAAGGATAAACCTCAGGACAGACCACACCACCTTGTAACATGCCAGCATGTATCAATTTGAAAGTTGTTTTGCTTTCTTACCTGCTGGAGAAGGTGTCAAATATGCCAACTTTTCCATCATCTGTTCCAAAAGCCAAGCAGCCTTCCTTAGTCGGATGCCAGGATAACTGCAAGCAAAATAGAAAGAGAACCATAATGACACAAGCTACAGTCACTTCTAAATAATAAACAGAAGGAAGTCATTGAAACAGATGAGCAACCCTTAAACCCACCCTTCTAACTACAGCCATTTGATTTGATTCCTCTACTGTGAGTATCTGAGGCTCTCTGCCTACCAGTTATCATGAGATGAGATGAAATGGCAAGCTAAAAGGGGAATGAAAAGCACACTTACTGCTGTAACCTTGGACTTTATGCTTTGCCAGAAGGTTTTAACATCATAGATATTGTTCATAGACAAGGTATTCCACACGCGGATCATGCTGTCTCCAACACCGATGGCAAGACAGCCTGTGTCCACAGGGGAAAAGGCAAGACTATAGACAAATCCCCCAAGTGAGGGCATTGTCCAGCTGCATTCCAAGGTTGACAGGTCCCAGCACTTCACCTGAAGAATATTTAAGGACCCAGCAATGGTTAATCATACAGTTACTGGTATGACAATGGAAAACAAAGCACAAGTGAGATGAAAAAAAATCAAAGGGTCAAATTCAAGGCTTGAAGTAGTCCGTGCCCTGCACCCAGAGGATTATGTTCAGCTATGCAACAGTTGTAAGACTATAATGGAATGGACCAAACTACTATATTTTAATACTCTGGCTTCAAATTACGAGGCACTCTGCTGCCTGTAAAAGGCAGTTAAAAATAGGTATTTTTAGTCTGTACAAGTAAATTTATTTAAGAAGGAGAAATAAGCCTTTATAAAAATGAAACGTAAAGGAAAAAGAGATGGTAAACTTCATTACCATTCAAATCCAGAATGTGATATCCATTCACTCCACTCTGGAAAGAGCACAAGCTTATAAGGTTACAAAAACAGACACACCCTGTGCTCAGAAAAAACTTTAAGCAACAATTTTATACAATTCTGCAATAAATGCACTTGACTGTGTGTCCCCAGAAGGAGAAGCCTCACTCAGTCAAACCACACTCGTACTGTTATTTTTACGTTAATTCTGTATATGGCTCTTACATCTCTGTCCATTGAAATGGAAAAAAGGAGCTCTTTGTCTTGATGCTTCACAGAACTGAGATTGAACACAATGCGGGAGTGATTCTGTCCTTCGGAAGATCCTAGAAGAGTCCATTTGCGTTTTCCAGATTGGGTCAAATCCCAGAGCAGCAGTTCCCCTCTGCAAAAATTTCAAATGTGTACTTCACTGTCACTTCAAAAGAGTAACAGGCTGTGCATGGGCTATATGATACACACTGCAAGTGCAGGAGTAATGCAGCAAGACATGTGTATGCTATGTGCACCTGTACAGACACCCCCACTCCCCCCTCAAATGGTAGCCACAGTTAACACACTGAAACCTGCAACTAGTACGATTAGTAGTTGACATCCAGTTAGATTATTGGACAAATTATGGGATAAATAGTAGTTTTCTGCTACTGAACTCCCACTTTACTCCTAGGTTGTCATCTCTGCAGTGATACTGGGAAGGAAAGAGGCATCAAAATTTCCTACTCAGCACTCTGTTAAGTATTAATCAGCAGTTAGTGATCCTATGCAGGCTGCTGTGCACCCCACTTACCCAAAAGAGCTGGATACAATTTCTGAGGAACGACCAGAAGGCCAATGAACAGTCAGCCAAATGCGTTCTTTAATAGAGGGATCAACAGCTCCACCTCTTCTCTTCGTGGGTGGCAACTTCAGAGTCATCGCACCTATAGAACCAAGAGGGGTCATCTATATCCACTTCATCCAAATTCTTAGAGAAAAAGTCCTGGGAATCAAAAGCTTTAAGTACATTCCCCATGCTTTAAGCTATCAAGTCAGGCTGCAGTTAGAGAACTCCTCTCCCTCCACATTGTTACTGTGTTATCTCACATCGTAAATCTTACTTACTTCTGCCTCTAGTACAGCTCCATATTCGTATCGTCTGATCTTTGCTTCCTGAAGCCAGGTAACAACCTTTCTTGGTGGCTGTGTCGTATGTCAGCTCCCCATTTGGAACTTTGCTTTCCTCTGAAGGAATGACTGAATACCATTGAAATCATGTTATTATACTTGAAAATTCAAAGCTTTATACAAGTGAACTGGAAGTATATTGATTTGTGTAACAGCTTTTGAGTTATCTCTGTTTAGCTATTCACTGACTTTTAAAAAGAAATTAAATTACCCAGAAGGACGCTTAGACAAACTAAAAATTACTTCACAAACTATGAATATCTTCCTACATACCTTGGAGCTCATCTTGCCAAGCAGATAATCTTTCCTCACCAGGCACAGGGCACCAGGCCAGACAGTGTATTTCATCTTCATGGCCCCTTAGCCGATGAACTACTTCTCTTTTCCTACTGATGTCAATTATCACCACCATGCCATCCTTGTAGCTAGAAAGAGAGACTTACAAAAGTTAAGAGATTCTTGGACAGAACTATCTGACTCAATTTACAAGCTCTTTACTAGGTTCATGATCTCCATACTGCAGACAGAGGAGCCAAATCACAAGTAGCAACAAGACTAGTACAACAGTCAGAGCTCCAATAGCGGCAGCTGCCTCTTCAAGAAATGCAACCAGTACATTTGACACCGATTAATTAGGAATTGAAGCCTCACCTCAAGTACTGGGTGCAGTTCTGGGCCACTCACTTCAAGAAAGAGATTCAGGTACTGGAGCAGCTCCAGAGGAGAGCAATGAGGCTGGTGAAGGGACTGGAGGGAAAGTCTTATGAAGGAGAGGCTAAGGGAGTTGGGGTTATTTAGCCTGGAGGAGACTCAAGGGGGACCTTATCACTATCTGTAACTACCTGAAGGGAGGCAGCAGTCAGGTAGAGGGCTCTTCTCCCAGGCAACTAGCAATAGGATGAGAGGCCAGGGCCTGAAGCTGGGAGATTTAGGTTGAATGTTAGGAAGCACTTCCTCATGGAAAGGGTGATCAGACACTGGAACAGGCTGCCCAGAGAGATGGTGGAGTCCCCATCCCTGGAGGTGTGGCACTTAATGCCCTGGTCTGGCCAATATGGTGATGTTAGGTCTTAGGCTGGGCTGGATGACCTTAGAGGTCTTTTCTAGCCTCCATAATTCTGTGATTCCATGAATGTAACTTCCAGACAAATTTTAAGAAACTTCAACGATGCCATCCAAACCCAGACCCAGGCCTTGTTAGGGATTTCTCTGTTGTGCAGTCCATCAAATCGAAATGTTATCTACATTTGTTGTGTACCAAGAAAATAAAAGCAATCCAGCCACCAAAAGCTATTAAAAATAACTTTACAGCTGTGGAGCAAAAATGATCAACAAGGTTCTTAAAGAAGAATGGAAAACAAAGCACAATGAATACTTACCCGATCGCCACCAGGTTTTCATTATGTGGAGAACAAGTGAGACAAAAAATGGTGCGAGGCTCTGGGAAAAACTGCTGGCTGTCATTTCTGTTGTGCCAGTAACAAACCACCACACCTTTTTCATCACCGGACACAATCAAATCTTTCACAAGGGGTGACCAGTGCAATGCTGAGATTGCATTCTGAAGGAAGATAATTGAAATTGCTTAAAGATGTTTTACTAGCATAGAACACAAAACAACAGGCAGAAAAAAACCCCCAGCTGTAGTCCCTGAATTAGTTCTAAAATGTTTCAGTTTTTTCAGGCTTTAGTGGGATCAGTGCATTTGCTACACTGTCCCAAGTGACAGTAACTGTTCAAATGCACATTCTTGCTGTTCTTTGTGGAACAACTTGCTGAGAAGGTATTAAGCAAGCTGGCTTAGGAGGCAGTGAGTTTTCACTGTTGGCATCCTCCTTACTGAAGCTTCAGTGGTAACCAACAACTCATTATAGTGATGTAACCCGTGGCTGCCACAAAACGCTACCTGAGGCATTCAATGGGTTTAATTTCACCTTCAGTTCAAGTAACAGGATGAACTTAATAAAGGTCTCTTCCAACCATGAGGTTCTGTGAACATCGCAATGCTCTGTGTGCAGGAGCCCGCCCGTGAGCCCCTTGTGCCGGTGTTTGAAGTACCTGGTGCAGGCTGTGCTCCGCCACTGGCGCCAGAGCCTCCGAGTCCCACAGTCGGACGCTCCCGTCGTCCGAACAGCTGGCGCAGAGGCTGCTCTGCCCGGGGCTCCTGCAGAACGTGAACCCGGAGATCCTGTCCGTGTGCCCGATGAGCTCCCCTGCACCAACAGCGAGACACCGTGGTGGGACCCCAAGTCCCTTCCGTGAGGGGCCTGCCCATACACCCCTCCCTCCTCCTCTCGAGGACCCCGCCACCTCTCTCCTTGTCCGAGTGGCTCCGGACGGCCCCGAGGGGCTGCTGTAACGCGAGGGTAGGGGAATGGAGACGGGCCGGGGGCGCGGCGGGCCCGGCTTCCCGCAGCGGCCGTACCGTAAAACGCGGGTGCGGCGGCGGCGCTGACGTCCAGCAGGCAGATGCGGTGTCTGGCGGCGAAGCCGAAGAGGCGGCCATCGCTGCGGGCATCGCTGCAGCGGCTGCAGTACCAGTTGGGCGAGGCGGGCAGAACCCCCAACCCATCCATGGCTCCGCGTCGTCCCACGCTGCTGCCGCCAAGCGCCGCGCACGCCGTCGCAAATGAGAGCGCCTGCCGTAAAGCGAGGCGGGGAAAATGGCGGCGCAGTGGGCAGCGAGAGCGGGTTGGTCTGAGAAGGGGAGGAGGTGTCGGAGGGTCTCGCTTGTTGATTCCGTGCTGACGGCGGTGTTTCTTTGCAGGGAGTGCTTGGTCGAGCTGTCTCCTTGGCTGGACGCGGCCAGAGAGGTGAGTGCGGCCCCGCCCTGGGCCCGGGGAACGGGTGGCATCCCGTGGGGGTGCTGGTGCTCAGGCCCGGTTAGCTGAACTAGCGTCTCACCCTGACCCTGGGCTGTGGGGAACAGCTCGCTCCGTGTCTCTCTGTAGTGTCTTGCCATGTACTTGAAGACAGTGGCACGATGGCTTTCCGTCCTGAGCACCAGATTTCCTTCAGTTTTGCGGTGCAGGTTACAGTACCGTGGTGACCCCTCCATGCTTTCCCCGGTCGTTGCTTTTCTGCAGTTGCTTGGACTTTCCCTTCAGTCTGGAGAAAAGGCCGAGCTGGGAGAGTGCTTGTCGCCGCTGTCTATCAATAACCCTCACCTCAGGTGAAAGGCTGGTGTGGGCTCTTGAAGTGCTGAGCATTGGTCTTTGCTAAGCCTATAGAGATAAATTGCAGAGCCCTGTGTTGCTGAAAAAAGAAGAAAGCCTGTGCTTTGATTACTGCCCTGTGCTGGAACAGAGTTAAATACTGGCTCATTTATTCTAGTCTGTATTTCTCCTGCTTTCCGCTTATGCGGAGAGGTGCTCAGATTTTTTCTTCCCTGCTCCCCATACATACCGCTGTGTTTGTGCTTTGTCAGGTTCCTTTTGCTTACAGTGTGTTTGTGTCTTCGTTCTTCTTCTAAAGTTCTGATCAATAGCTGTATTTCTTTAAGGCAGAGGAATTATGTGATTCCTCAGTTTATCAAGTGTGTTAATGTTCTACCAACGCTAGGATAACAATACTTAACTTCAGTACCGAGCTCAACTGTTTCTTGTTTCTAGTGACTGCTCTGTACTGCTTTGTCTAGTCAGCAGAGGGCAGAATATAGCTCAGTTTTTCTGAACTGACTGAAAGCTAGAGGGTTTTTGCTATTCTACACTGATTGAATTTTGAAGGTAGTTTAGAATATCTTTCAACTTTCAGAATGTTTGTACATCTCTAATGCTTTGATCACTACCTTGGGAAGCTAAACACTTATTTTCTGCTTAATATGTTGTCGGTAAAGTCAAATAAGCACTGTCTAGTTTTGGAAAAATTGTTTATGTGAGTGAAGAGCCAACAGAAGAGCAAAGAGGTGGCTGTGTCTTTGTGTGATGACCACAGGATACTTAATGTGGAATCTCACGGTGTACCAATGTCTCTTACGGTTTGTGTTAGGAAGCCTGCGGTTTCTTGTTGAATTAAAAAGCCCTTTCACCATACTCTGTAGAGGACTTGAACTATTCACAACTGCTCACTATTTAGTGAGTTGTCAAATGTGCCTGTTCTTACCAAGACAGGTAAGTTCACAGTTTCCAGATTAACTGGGCAGGACAAATCAATTTTGTTCAGTAGCAGACTGGGGTCTTGTCTTGCAGGTGGTTACCGGCTGGAAGCTTTTTTCCTCTGTCATACATCCGCTTGAGCACATCTCTGCAGAAATTTGTGAAGTGGGAGAGAAAGAACATGATTGTTTACCCTCCACAGCTACCTGGAGAACCTCGCAGACCGGCTGTAAGGACATCTCTCTGAATTATGTGCTTGTGTTTAGCTATTTATAAGCAACTGTTACTGTGTCAGGGTGCCTCCGCCAGGCACTGATTTGACAGCTTATTATTTTCTTATGTAAGATCTTAGTCAATTTGGGATATTTATGTAATAAAAGCTAACATCACTTGGAATGTTTTCCATTTCCAAATTACGTTGTAGCTTCAAGTTGTTTGTCGTTAATTAGCCACGTAATGTGTGATGCCACTTGCAGAGGTACCATCCTGTGCTTTTGGAAGTCTCTGAAATACAGAGCAGACGTTACCAAGGATCTGTCGTGTTGTTATACCCGTGTTCTGTTTAGAACCTCTCAGTCCATATTAGTACAAAGTTATGTCAGATGTGGCGTAGGATTGCAGGAGGTTTTTTTTCTTAGGAGACCATTTTATATATAGTGTACGGTGGAGCTGTTTCTGCAGTCCGTGTCACAATAACTTATGTTTTTCCAAGCCATGAAGCGAAGGATGTAAAATCCTGTTACCTGTGTGCTTGGTGTAGGGCTGTCTGCTGGTTCTTTGAGATAACTTACGGAAAAGCCAGCATAAGTAACATGGTCAAATGTTTTAAACGCAGTTGTGACCAGTTAGTTGTTGATAACTGTGGATTTACATCTGTTTCTACCTATCCTCTTACCTATCCTCTCTAACTGATCATCTTCTAAGTGGGAAGTGCAGTTTAATGTGAACAGAAGCCTCTTAAGCTGTGCTTGAAACCTGTTGTGTGTTTGCTCACTGAAGGGACTAGTCAGTGCTGGCTTTCTATAGCACAGCCTAGGAGAATTCTTGCTTAATTCTTCTTGAGAACTAATATTTAGGAATTCCATTTTTGCAATTGCTCTTCATCATGAATTAATGTCCTGTGGCCTCTGCTAGGCGTGCTGCTCAGCAAAGTTAAGTATTTGCATCTCAAAAGGAAAGGGGTTTTTGTACACTAGTGTTTGTGTGCCACGAGCGTTTATCACTTCTGTGATCGTTACAGCCTTGGATGCAGAATCATGTGCTGTGTACTCTGCTGACTAATGCAATGTCTGGGAAAATGGAGTTATCGACCAACTTGCTTATTAAATTGGTTTTTTGTTCATAAAGAATGCTATCTCTCTCAAATTTGTATTGATGTTAAAGTTTACTAGCTAGTTTTGGTCCCTCTTGGTACGGTAATGATGTTAAATAGGTCTTTAGAGACAGCTCCTCGTGCCAATCAAACTTCAAACCCTCTGCACTTCTGAAGAGCTAATTAGGTTGGTTCTGGTAATAGTGTTTAGTTGCAATCCCTGTAAGTTGACTTGACAGCAGGGTAATATTTAAGACTGAATGAGCATGTCAGTCTTAGACTGCTTCAAAAGGTGGAGAGGAGGAAAGGAAAAGATGAAAAATCCTCAGACTAGCCTTTTCAGGGACTTCTGTTATAAACTAATGCTCACAACATTGTATTAGATTTGTCTGTTAGCTATGTTTTATAATGCTTTCAGTGCTGTGTGTCAGAGGTACGCCTTGATTGGTGTGGTGATGGTGTTGCTGGAGGTGTCTCTTTATTCCTAGTAAGAAAAGAGACCCTAGAGCAGACAGATGCTTGAGCTCCAGGGTCTCCAGTAATTTTGCTTGTTTTTGCAGCAAAATTACTGAACCTCTAATAACTTATTTTTGCACCTAGGAAATCTACCATTGTCGAAGGGAAATAAAATACAGCAAAGATAAGATGTGGTATCTGGCAAAACTGGTAAGAAAAAAGTATTTTGTACTGTATTTTGTTAGAACACAAAATTTAACTGCTGCATTTGCCTGAAAAGCCTAGTTCAGTCGCAGCCTAATCAGTGCCCTGGGGAAGAGTGTGTGTCTGTGCAGCAGAACAGTTGTTTGTGGTTTGATTTAGCTGCTTTATCCTGTTACGCTCTCACGTGTGTACCTAGGATCACATGCAGGCTGTGCACTGTGCAGGAGTTTTCATGGTCTCATGCCTAGCAGATGGCAAAGGAAACTTTGAAGGACAGCAGGGGGCAGGTCTTCTCTTTAAAAAACAGTAATGTTTTACCAAGATTTATTCAATATTTAGCTCTGTATGTAAGGTCTTACATTGAAAAAGTTGTAATTAAGGCAGCTGAAGTATTTCAATTTGCTCTTTATAATGGCAAAATAGTTTAAATATTGTCTTCTGAGTAAGAGAAGGGAAATATTTGTAATTGCAGATGTTAACCTCAACACTTTGGTTGCAGATAAAAGGGATGTCCATTGATGAGGCTCTTGCTCAGCTGGAATTTAATGATAAAAAGGGAGCAAAGGTGATCAAAGAGGTATGTAGACACATTCATTCTTTAATACACCTGCTTTCATGAAAACTTTAAAATCGGTACCTCTCACTAGAAGTTTGAAGGTGTTTCTATTAAGCCTGTTGGGAGCACACTTAGACAATGTATTTTTGAAGCAGTTGTGTGGTGTTGTGACTTAAGAATATGTGGATGTCACTTGTGCTGACTGTTCTAGTTTGCAGTAGTAATAAATTAGTTGTGAGAACCTTCTCTAACAACATGTGTTTCATGGTAAGTAATGCAGAATCCTTGACAATAATGGCTGCTACATCTCCATGCTTTAACTCTTAAAATTGCAAGAGCTGAAGGATATGTTGAGGAAAGGACTGAGTTCTGCAAAGGCTGGAAAGCTTTTTGTACACTGCAGTTGTTAGGACTCTCAGATTGGCCAAAGCATTGATTTCTGGCACAGTAATGACAGAGAAGCATCATGTCTTAGCAGGAAGTATTGAACGGCCTAAGTTAATTTTACTCACCTTGGAATTTGTTACTAGTCTGATTTCTAATTAAACAAAGGTCCATGGATGGAAAGATGACAGGCACTGGCGTGAATCATCTTTTCTACTCCCTTTCTTTCTCTAAAATGTAATAAAGTTGTTACGTAGCTTTTTCAGTCTGTGTGCAAAGAACATACTTACATAGGAGATGTTTCTCTTAACAGTTTTGACCTCTATAAAATACTTCTGTAACTGACTCAAAATTTCTTCCATGTTATCTAGAGATAAGAAATGACATTGGTTAAATTCCTGCATGGTATTTCCATTTCTTTTCCTTTTGTTACAGGTTCTCCTAGAAGCACAGGAAATGGCAGTAAGAAATCACAACGTGGAATTCAAATCAAATTTATATATAGGTACATTTTCCCCCGACCCCTTTTTAGCACAGAAAAAAAAAGTTCTATTCTTAGTAAGATTTTGTTACTTCAAATCAGCAGAAATGAGTAAAGGATAGTTTCTAGTAAACTTACCTTTACTAAAACACAAAGGGCACCTGCTTCCCACTTGCAGCACCACTGAAGCTTGTGTGGTAGTTGAGCCCTCAGCCCTGAGTTTGTTACGGCTGATGCCTGACATCTGCAAGTGGGATTTCTGCTCCCCGTGTGAACAGAGAGATGAAGAGGAAGATGCTTGACATCATTATGAAAGACAGGATAGCAAGAAGCAAACTACTATTACTTCTTGTCACTGAATTTAGACGCTGGAAGCTTTGTCTGTGCCTGGTACTTCTAGACTTGCAGGATTGGAGTCTGAATTTCTATAAGAAGCAGTGTAAAAGTAAATGAACGTTGATACTAGGCTTCTTAAAAAGGCTTTGCCATGGGTGATTACGAAGTAAGCTTGTAATTACTACAACACTTTCTTGCCTAGAAAAATGTTAGATAAATGTTTACTGCTAGCTGGTTTTAGGCCCAAAGGAAAAAGAAAATCCCTTTTTCCCAAATGCCCTGTGAGTGTCATTAAGCTGACCTCGTGAGCTTGAAGTAACCTGGATTGTAGAGCAGGTTTGATTAGAATTCTTTGGAGCCTTTCAGGCCTTTACTGTAAGGTGGTTTATCTGTGTTGTGTAATAATGTTGCTGGATGTGTAGATAACGAAAATACCCGTGATGAGTGCAGTAAAGGGAGAAAGGGAGGAAAATGAAGTGTGTAAGATTTCTACAGCAATTTATGACACAAACTACTGAAAAGCAGTGACATTAATACTACCCTCAGAAGAGCTGGATAATCTAGGAAGTGCTCAGTGTGGCTTCTTTTGGATTTGTCCTTCATTGTGTATTTATGTTTGCGTGCTTTCTACATTCACCTTTTTGGTGTTCATTCACCTCATGGGTTCCTCTATGGCAATATTCTGCTAAGCGTGAAGAAGAAAGATGGAGGAGAGAATTCCTAGTGGAATTAACTTTCCATATGCAGTCATGAAAAATACAGTGTCCAGACAGCGTTGCAGTTGCAGATGTGTAGTAGTTTGTTCTTGACTCAACAGTCTTTTCTCCCCCTACCCTGTCTTTTTCCTTTAGCTGAGTCGCTGACGGGCAGAGGCAAGTATGAGAAGCGGATTCGTTACCACGGCAAAGGCGGGTTTGGCATCATGAAAATCTCCAGGTGCCATTACTTTGTGAAGTTGGTGGAAGGTCCTCCTCCTCCTCCAGAGCCACCAAAGACTGGTTTTGACCAAGCAAAAGAATATGTGCAGCAACTGCGAAGTAGAACCCTTGTTCATACACTGTGACAAACTGTTGTCATTATGTAGGTGTTTGTTGTTGACAATGTAATTGTATAAAACAATAATTAAAATAATGTTTTGATTTATATTTTTGGTGCTGCTGGAACTGGATGGTGCAAGAACAATCACGGGCTGTTTTCTTACTTTTCAAGTGATAGGTATAGAAAAAATCTTGGAAAAGCAGCAAGAGATATTAATTTTTTCTGAGTCACCTGGACCACAATATTCAAGCTCTACCCTGGACCCTCCAATCTAGGACATACAGAGCTGTTAGAAGCTCATAAATGACTGTGGTTGTCCTGAAGTTCTCAGCTGTCCCTGTTATGTATGGTTGGGTCTTTTATTGTAAAAGTACGAGCCACATTCAAGATCAAGACTTGGAGTAAAATGACTAAAATTTGACATCAGACTAGGTACAACAGTGGAACTAAACAAGTAATAGTAGGAGCTGAGATGATGAGGTGTTGATCTATGACTTTCTTATCGGGACCGTAATGTTCTTTGCTTACAGCTCCTGTTGCGCATCTCAGGGGTTTTTCCTGGGAATGGGACATAAACCAAAATCACTTAATGTTCGGGTGTTGGCAGTCAGTAGGTGGCAATGTTTAGTTTATAAGAGAGGGAAGTGGCAGTGAAAACTTAAGAGAACGTTGAAACTCCGCTCTTGATTCCGACCATTGCATTAATAGTCTGATATGCGCCTGGAGTCCGGGCTGTTCTCTGAGGAAGCTCAGTATGGGTAACAGGCACAATGTGGACAAAGGCTTGTCTTGGTGAAGAGTGAACTAATTCTGCTCTGTCTGGAAACAAATTGCTTTTGTAACATTGAGGCAAATAACATGGTCTGTGGATTTAATATGGAATGGCTTGTTGCCTATACAAATCAGGCTTCAATTCTCTGAAAAAGACCCCGTTTTTATCATTGCCTCTTTGAAGAGAAAAAGACTGGGGTCAGTAAGGGGAATCTCATTTCATCCAGTCAAATTTTCAGCTTGGGTGGGCAGAGATCATGGACACAAACACCAAAAGGGAATGAGTAGTGGCTTGTTTATCCAAATGTTTAATGTTTAGATTTTTTTTTTTTTAATTATTCTGGGAATGTTGAACTGTGAGATCGCTCTTCTACCTCATTTGGGTTTTCCTAGCACACCAGCTGGCTGTTGCCTTTCTTATATATGTTTGCTTTGGTTAGTGTCTGAACGATGGCAAAGGGACAATTCTTGTAAGGAAACAAATGATCTTTGTCTTAATGAAGGTGGCATACAGCTGATTAATGGGCAACAAAAGAAAAGGGTCTCGTGATGTTGAGGAGTAGTTGGGGGGCTGTGAGGCTACACAAGAAGTGCAGACATGGCTCAGTGTTGTTAATGGGTGCTTATTTGCTGTCTGGTTTTCCACACACACGAGCACTTACAGACACACAACTTGCTTTAAAGCCACGATTTAGTAACTTTTGTCTGAAAAGTATGTTCCTGATAAAACTGTCTCTCTAGTCCCTGATGTGTGTTTGAAGAACTGTTTCTGGTGTGCTGTGATAAACAGCTGTGCTTTGCTCTGCCAGCTGCCGTTAAACGCTTTTGTCATACTGAATCTCTTACAAGTTGTTGCAAACTTGAATGACTTAATCTTTTTTGGGCTCAGTGATCTCAGATAACGCCAAGGAATCACAAAATAATCCAAGCTTAACAAGCACTTGTCATCTAGGCATGTAAAACCTGGCTTCTAGATGTTTTAATGCTATACTTAGTTCTTTTGCATGCTGTAGATTTTGCTTAGGATTCCTCCTGGACCTCCAGACATGATTCTGTCCCTATCATTGCTCTAGGTGTGAATCCAGAGGTGGGAAAAGGTGTGAGTGTGAATGTGACTGATAATCTCTTCCAGATTGGCTATGATGCAGCAGGTGGCCCTGACACTCCTTTAAACAAACAAGCCTGAGCTTTCACAATTTTTCAGGCAAGAACTGAGTTTGTTGCTTGTCATTCCTGTTTCCTTTCGCAAAACAGTAGGTGGAAAGACACTTTTGTACACTTTTCAGCAGTCCTCATTCCTTAGTGCCCTCAGTGCAACCCACAGTGGATGTTTATGCTGCTGGCTAAGGAAGCCCTGCAGCCATGTCTGCAATGGTACAGTGGTGGGTGATTTGGTGAGATGGGACGCTTGAACTGGCTTGATCCCTGCCATTCCCTGGTAGGACAGGAGGATCTGAAGGGGTTTCTGCAGTAGGTCTGTCAGAACACTGCTACAGGAATCTGCCTGAGTCTTCTTAATATTCTGTAAGATCCAGCAATAAAGCCTTATTCTATCAAGTTTTATATGTAAATAAGATTTGGAGGTTTTGATTCTACTGTGCTTTAGCATTTCTACGCTTCATCTGTTATGGATTCAAACAGGTACTTCTGTGCTAACTGCAACAAGTCTTCACCAGAAGATCATTTATTACTGTGACCACCAATAAAAGAACATCCTTAAATAAGGCATCATCAGGAGACAGGGAGAGAGGCATCTAGGCCTCTACTTGATGCTAATTTTATTAGTGACATCTGAGGGCACTGTGAACTCGCCGCTTGTGTATGTGTGTGCTGGTGTTACAGGAACTGGAGAAGGAGCAGGTATGCATGAGCGTGTAGTAAGACTTCAGGGAAGTCTGAAGAGAGCAGAACTGTGAGCTATGCTCAGCTATGGGAGACTTAATTGAGAAAAACTTCCAAACCTGCTGTTGAGCTTGTTAATAAACATTTTAAAGTATCCAGAGAGAAAGTTGAAGTACTTCAGGCAGCTTGGTGCCTTTTCAGATGTGGGGTTTTTTTCCTTTTTAAACCTTCTGGGCAGTTACTGAGGACATAGTTCATCAGAGGTAAAGAAAGACTCAAGAATGTACTCGCAAAGCGACCATCAGCCTCTTCAAAAACCTAGAAGATAAACGTGAGTGTGATGGACAATGGACAGTTGGAGACCTCTCATTTTGATCAGGTCTGTACTGGTGATTGCTTTTGGGAGCTGGTACCTCCTAATGTCCTCAGTGAACTGTAAGAGCAGGGTGTGATGTTCTGTGCCATATGAGCCATAGTCCTGCTGAAAAGTCCCCTATTTACAGCTTTTCAAAGAAGGAGCTTTTATTGCTGACTGACATCTATCCAGCTACACTTCAGCTATTTGTCATTAAATAACTGCTGATTATATAATTACTAATTAAACAAGAAAAGGCATGGTGATAGCAATAAAAATGACAGCAGTTACTGTTTGCTGGAGCCTTACCTAGGGAAAATAACTTGAGAAAATCTCAGTAGCTGTCTTTGGAGCACTTAGACTGAAGTAAGGAACAAGATACCTCTTGGGAGAAGTCAGCAAACGGAGAGCTGATGTATTTTCTCTATAACATCAAAGCTCTTCCTGTTTCAAGGAAGCTGTACACTAATACACAGGGCAGGCTGGCATTGCAGGGAAGGAGCCAAGGAGAGTGTCACTGTACATAGGGCACATTAAGCACCCAACTCAGAGTATTAGCTGAGCAAATTAATCTGAAAGTCTCTGTAATGCACTGGAACAGAGTATTCTTGAAACTAAAGACAAAACGCGAGGCAGAGCATCTGAATAACCACCACATCTGTGTGTTGGACAGTAGCAGGGCCATCAGGTTTTGTGTGGTAAAATGAAAGTGTCATACATAAACCCAGATCTGTTCCCTCCTCGAGGAGGAAGGCAATCCAGCATCCTCTTTGGTAGCCTGTACGACTGCTACGCTACTCTCCTTGTGCAAGCTCCTTGCAAAGCCCAGCCTGAGTCTGCCAGGCTGCACTTTCTTGTCCTTTACTCAGTACCACGAGGCGATAAAGCAGTGTTTGTCTCTACCATGTTGTAATTCTCCTGTGGCTCTCAGACCAGCCTGCTAAGCTCCTTTTTGGCAGGATGAAGAAGCCTGGCTTGAACCTCTTCTCGTAAATCTAGTTCTCTACCCCTCGTGCTGTGCCTTTTGGTTCCCCTGTCGCAGTGGGGACCTGAAAACTGACTCAGTGTTCCTGGTGCAGCTTTGCCAGCACTGAAGAAAGGGAAATAACCTCCCTTGGTTGTCTGGCTAAACTTTTCTTGGAGCCAGGAATGCAGTTTGCTGTGTCTGTGATGAGAACATGCTGTTGGGTCACAGTCACCCTGATACTCATGGAAGTCCTAAGCTGCTTATCAGAATTCCAGTAAGTATCTGCCGTACCCGCGTTCCAGCTCTTGTCGCTTTTCTGTAGGCACTAATGAGGACTCCTTTACCGTGAGGAAATTGTTCTGTTATGTGGATGATAATTTTCTTTCCTAATAGAAAAGCTGCCAAACAGTTTTCTGGCTTCTGTTATTAATCAAACACTTAGGGCGGCTAAGAGTGAGCTAAAAGCATTTGTACCTGCTGTTGTGGTAAACTCCATCCACGTGCACAGCTAATAAGCGGTGAAATGTGTCTACATCTCTCCTATTGATTATCTTCTTCAGAATAAGACAAACTTAGGTCCTTACTGTATGCTGGCCTTATAAATCCAAGTTCTAATTAAATGAAAACAGTGGACTATGAGGTGTGATGCACTGGGCCATTAAAGGATAGCTGTTGAAACCAGCTCTTCTAGATGCACCTGGTTCCTGCCTTCTTTTTTCCCCACTTAAAATTTCCAATAGTGCACTAAGATGAACTTGGTAGTTAGTGTATTTTCCCCTGTGTGGTTTACAAGCTCAAGGTTATGGGTTAGAACAAGTAGTGTCATGCTATAAATCAGGTGTAATGGAACAGCTTGAGAGAGCACATACAAGTCCTAGTTCCCCTCACGCAGTGTGTGCCCTAAAGCTCTGAAGGTAGCATTGGCAGAAACCTGGAGACTCCTACAAAGGGCTGATTAGATCATTAATGATGAGCCTCATCCTGCTACCCTCTCTCTTCTGGGGTTTACATTCCCAACAGTGTACTAAAAAATTCACAGTAGGTCTGCAAGTCAGAGCAGACAGAAGTTTCCACCTGAAAGGGGTTGTAGCTGAACCCCACTGTGGTGCAGAACGGATGTGGGACATCTTCCATATGGTGGCTCCCCTTCCAGCAGCTAGCTGCCTTTTGTCACTGTTCTGTATCACAACTTGCACAGCTTTAGCGTTCACCTCTTCCTTATGGTTCTGGTTGTTACCTCCAACTTAAACAGTCCTGTTGTGTTTCTTTCAAGCCTGGAATGTGTCATCAGTTCAGTTAATCTGGGACTGTCAAAGAAAAACCTGCTGGAATGGATAGGGGAAGACAGTTCAACATTGGCAGCCAGGGTCCTTGTAGAAGGATGGTTCAGGGTTTTCCTTGGTTAATTGTTGTAGTTGAAGGCTGTCTGGATGGGTTCTTACTCTGTCAGAGCAGAGGCTGAAGCAACAGAGGTGACAGAGGTGCTCCAAATTTGAACCAGTAACGTGGTTCTTGTGAGACTAAGACAAGCTGGAGATACCAGCCCTAGTGCTGGAAAGGTTCTATCACCAAGGATGTGATAGAATTTATATTGTTATAGTGGGCTGATGATGTTTTAGTAGTGTGCCTGTGCCTATGCTCTAGCTGTTCAGTCTGTCCTGTCCATGTGAGTTGGGGAAGCCACCGGAGATCCCTGTTGGTAGCAACCTCTCGAATAACATTTGCTAAGTTTCATCCAGTGTGAGGCCAAAGGTAAATGTAGAAATGTGTTTAGGAGGGAAGGAAGACAAATGATACCTTCTTGACTGAGGTGTATTGGAGAAATTTGAGTGTGAAACAACTGGAACTGCGGTGCCCTGAGAAGGTGAGGGTGATTTTCGAAGTCGCTGAAGGGAAGGGACAAAATGATGTGGACCTTGGATTTAACTTGGCTTGACTGGGGTCACGAATAAGGGTCAGAATTGTGGTGCAGCTACGTCTCTACAAAAGTAGGCAAAAGTTTCTTGTGGTGGCATGAAATAATGAAGAAGCAGAAAGCGCAGTTGCAGGTTTGGACATTACAGCTGAGGAATGCAGCTGGCCGGTGAGAGGAGTCAACTGTGGTGGTAATGAGGTAACAAAGAACAAACTAGCTGCACTTGGAGGAACGTGGCATAGAGATTGAACAAGGGGCGTATACAGGTGAACGCCAAATGACCACTTGTGTGTTGTACCAATGAAGTAAGGACACCTGTGTGTAGAAGGGATATAAAAGGAACGAGCTGAGCTCAATGGAATGGAGTCGCTTGCACATGAACCATGCAGTTTCTGGCTGCCCCGGCCACGACAGTTTCTGTCTGAAGTCAAGGCAGTATCAGCTGAACTGCTCTCATCGAGTCCAAGGTGCTCCAGGGAAACGCTTCATTTTGCTTTTGCTCTTATTACCTGTCTCTTCAGGGGACCTGTGCTCACTACTTTTGTGGGAACGGATGCTTGGAGAGCAGTTACTGTTTATGGGGTCCCTCTGTTTTGATGCTGGATATTCCGGAGACTTTGCTGGGAATGCATTTGTCTTCTCAGTGTTGAGAGATTTGTATTTTTAATGGGTATTTGTTTTATCTCTCACATGCTAGATTTATTCACTTGATAATCTCTTAGCAGTGCAGGCAATCTTCTCATGTCCTGATCTAGCATGCAGGGATTTGATTCATTAAATGGTTCGGCTTTCGGATCAGATAGCCATTAGAGGTAAATCCTGGGCGTGCTGAGTGTGCTCAACACTGCCGGAGCGGCGAGCAGCAGGAACTCACAGGGAGCCTGCAGCCTCTTTCAGGAGTGTGCTCTCAGAAGCTTTCTTTACACATAAAGTACCTGAATAAGTTACGGTGTGGTGCACGTCTTCCCTTCCCAAACCATACCCTTCATTCATGCGATTTCCCACAGGTAAGTGAGACTTCCTGTTGAAGTATTTGCAGTGACTGCCTGTGCACAGTTAACCACTCTTAGAGCTCTTAGGGGTTCTTTTCTATGTCCATCCTCTCTGATACAAAGCAAAAGCATCCTTTCTTCAAGGCGTGCTTTGTTACGGTTAGCTGGGACGTGGCGGGGAAAAGCTAACAGAAACACTTTTGTGAAGTGACACTTCTACCCCTCAGTACAACAAACTCAGTATCACTGGCCCTGAGCACAAGGCAGAAATATTTATTTCTAGCTACAGCAGGAAAAAACCCAGCTGGTCTTTTTCTTCGTCTCTAACACCGAAGCTTCCGAATTATTACTTAAAAAGAGCTGCCGAGCTTAATTCAGATCCTTGATCGGACAGTGCAGGATCTACCTCTCTGAAGAAGTTTTCCGATGTTGCATTTGTTTCTCGTTTGTGGGTGCCAAGATTCCAGGTTTTAGGAGAAGGTTCATCATACAATTTTTTGAGATGGTTCCTGGAATAGCAGGGCAGCAGGGGCAGTGACCTGGGGGTGCATCGTAAACCTGCAAGGTGAGATGCAACAGCAACCCCCGGTGTAGACAGTTCCTTGGCACGGCTGTGGTTTGGCAAGCCGACACCTCCATGGCACTGACAGCGTGAACATTTTGTGGCCACTGTGCGAAGCAGGCAGCCAATTATTTTACTAATGATTGCCTTCCAGTGCTCTCCTCCTCCTTCATCTGCCATATCCAGGAGGGTTTTAAACGTCTCCAGAGAAGGAGACTCCACAACCCCCCTGGGCAGCCTGTTCCAATGCTCTGTCACCTTCACTGTGAAGATGTTCCTTCTGATATTTACATGGAACCTCCTCTGTTCCAGCTTACACCCATTGCCCCTTGTCCTTTGCACAGCTTGTTCGGCTGAGTTTCAGCTGAGGAACATAAAAAAAAAGGTTTGGGTGCCCATTAAAGTCTGTTGTGTGCCCATTGAAGACCAGCCATGCCCACGGCGGAGTTTACGGCTCTAACAGTGTACACGTGCAAGCACAAAGAAGAAAATGCTTGTTACGATACGTGGGTTGTTCTCCCTGCTCCAAAGGTATGTTCTTGATTCAGTGAGATGAAGTTCAGTTGTTTTGCTCTAAACAGGAGTAGCACGGCAGGAATCCCAGCTTGAACAGGTACTTTTGGTTTTGAAGCCCAGGATGATCTTTCGAGGTCCCTTCCAATCCCTAATGTTATGTGGTTCTGGTTCATTTTTATGTTTAGTGAGTCTTGTAGGTTAAATCTGAGTGCTTAAGTTGTACTAAGTGAACTCAGTAGCTATCTTCTGGATAGCAGATGCCTGCTGGAAATGATTCCGTGCTTCCTTAGCAGTTGTCTAGCACTGTCATCTTAACAGAACCTTGGAAGATTTCTGGGCAGTATGACCGTGTCATCACTCCGATCTTAATTCCGATAAATAGAGTGATAAGTACAAACTGAGCTCCATCTTGCTGGTGCTAGATTGCCACCAGCCTCTGAACTACCTAAATTAAAGCTAGCTGCAGTGTTCAGCGGTGAAAAGGTAACTTCAGTGGCTGTACTTAGCCATCAGTTTGAAAAGGAGAGGGGTATTGCTTCCTAATTGAAGACTCCTCTACCTCCCCACTGTTGTCAGCTATGGAATCCAATACAGCACTTCCATCTAACGACAGTGATGAAGTGGTTATTAAACGCAATAGAGATCATTCAGGCCCCTTTTGATTAAAAGCTTCACTCTCATCTCTGGCTTTCTAAGTTCTTGGAGAAGAGCTCGGCAGAAGTACAGAACAAGGGGGAGAAACGCTCCCCTACTTGCTTGTTTTGCAGGGATGGGGCTTTCAAGCCCAAAAAGACAAAGCAAAGGGTCGACATGTTATCGTCTGTATCTTAACCCTGAGAGGCCAGGGTACCTCTCATCCTGGTCTTGGCCACATGGCCTTTAGAGCCATGACCCAAGTGGATTAAACAGTGTGGAAATGTCATCTTCTGGGTTCCCACCATGGAACAAAGCACCAAGCGTTTGAGAAGTAGCCATGACTTGGCGCACGATGCGTGCCATAGAAAGAGAGAGCAAGAAAGCCAGTGTCCTTCTGCTAGCCAGCACTTTTGAATGCAAACATAAACCACTCGTTTAAGTCAACCAAAAGGCATTAAAAACTTGATGTTCTCTTCGGCCCAGAAGCACTCCGCTGATAAGAAGCGGACCGAAAACGCAGAGTTTCAAACGAGGCCGGTCTTTTTATGTGCTGCATTTTGGGCTGAAAATATGATATTAAATGCACATAAAAATGATTACTGTAAATGGGGAAGGCATCAAAGTTTGGCATCAAAGTTAAATGAAAGCACTTGGAAGTCTGTTTGTTTGATCTGTACATAAATAAGCTGAACAAGAAGCCAGGGCTTTTTTGTTTACACAGCCAGAGCTGGGTAGCCGGTTCAAACTCCCCTGCATCCCGGGGATTCCCGAGCTGGGTTTGATCCAAACACAATCATTATTTTTCCTTGGGTTTGTTTGCATTTGCCCGGCATGTTTCTATGCCAATGCACCAGGGAAGATGGGTTGGTGGAAGACACAAGCCACAGGCTCTCATAAAATGCTTTTGAGTTCTGATAGAGAGTGGACAAACTCTAGGGCAGTGAAATGAAACCCTTTTTTCTAGTTTTGGAACGAGACCTGCCCAGATGAAGGCAAATTGCCAGCAAATTCGCTGATGACACAAAGCTGGGAGGAGTGGCCAATACCCCAGCAGACTGTGCTGCCATTCAGTGGGACTTGGACAGGCTGGAGAGCTGGGCTGAGAGAAATTTAATGAGCTGTAACAAAGGCAGTATAGAGTCCAGCATCTGGACAAGAGCAACCCAAGGGACCAGTATAGGCTGGGGACTGACCTACTGGACAGCAGTGTAAGAGAAAGGGATCTGGGGGTCCTGGTGGACAGCAGGATGCCCATGAGCCAGCAATGTGCCTTTGTGTTCAAGAAGGCCAATGGCATCCTGGGGTGGATCCTGGAGATCCTGGAGAAGAGGTCCTCCTCCCCCTCTACTATGCCCTGGTGAGACCATGTCTGGAATATGATGTGCTTTGATACATTCCAGAATGTTTTGGCATGAAGTATCTTAACACTTCATCTGCCTGTCTGTCTCCAAACGACGGCAAGTTTTGTCTTGTTCCAGCCTTTAGGTTCATGTCGTGCTGTAGTGTCCAGTACCTCGCTATCCACAGGGAGTGTACACTCACCCGAGGCAAAACCCCTTCAGCCACCAGCTTGTTCTGACTCAGTCCCTGTGCATGAGCTCTGTTCTGAAGCCTGCAGAGGACTCATCTTCAGTTGAGTTTGTTCTGTCCTGTGAGCAAACTTCTGAAGTGCCTGTGCACCGCTGCTTGTCTCTTCAGTGCTCAGAAAGCAGTCAGTGATGTAGATTAACGGCAGTTAAAGACTAATCTGGTCTCTCATGATTTTTACCTCTATAATAATGGATAATGGAGCATGCATTTGCAGCATCCTGAACTGGTGTGTGGTGTATTAGCCAGCCTTAGACTGCTGGAAGTGATTGTGGCACTGGTATGGTGGTTGTCTTAGTATTTGAGAAAGGGGCCTGGGGGTCCTGGTGGACTGCAAGATGACCATGTGTCAGCAATGTGCCCTTGTGGCCAAGAAGACAAATAGCATCATGGGGTGGAACAGAAAAGGGGTGGTTAGCAGATGGAGAGGGGTTCTCCTCTCCCTCTACTCTGTCCTGGTGACATCACATCTGGAATATCGTGTCCAGTTCTGGGCCCCTCAGTTCAAGAAGGACACAGAACTGATGGAGAGAGTCCAGTGCAGAGCCATGAAGATGCTGAAGGGAGTGGAACACCTCCCTCATGAGGAAAGGCTGAGTGAGCTGGGTCTCTTGAGCTTGGAGAAATGGAACCCGAATGGTGACCTCATTAATGTTTATAAATATGTGAAGAGTGGGTATCAGGAGGATGGAGCCAGGATCTTCTCAGTGTCATCTAATGACAGGACAAGGGGCAATGGACCTGAGCTGGAACACAGGAGGTTCCACATCAATATGACAAGGAACTTCTTCACAGTGAGGGTTATGGAGCACTGGAACAGGCTGCCCAGGGGGGTTGTGGAGTCTCCTTCTCTGGAAACATTTAAAACCCACCTGAACGTGTTCCTATGCAACTTGATCTAGATGATTCTGCTGTGGCAGGAGGACTGGACCAGATGATCTTTCGAGGTCCCTTCCAATCCCTAATATTCTGTGGTTCTCTGAAACTGATCAGTCCTTAACCTTGTTGAAGCCAAGGCCTCTATATTTACTATGGTCATCTTGGTGATGTTTCACCGCCAAACATCCATTCCTGGTTTGGCAAGAGGATGTGAATTAGGAGTGTGGGTCAGAGCTCTGTAATCTGCATCAGCTGCTAAAGCTCTACTGCAGAACTGAGCTGCACTAATTTTAAATTAATTTTATTTTGCTCTTTGAAGAAAAAACAACAAACAAACTTGAGATGTGGAATCTGTAAAGAAAAATGGGACCTGCCTTCTTTAGTGCTTTTCACCCCACTGTGCTTTACAGTGATTAACTCTTACAGGAATCTGCGTGGTGCAGAGGAATTACTCTCTGCGCTGGGAGCTCTTGTGGCAGAGTGCAATGTAAGACCTTTATCTGCAGAGAGCCAAGCTCCAGCTCATTTAGTTTGAGAGATGGAATTTGTAAGCAACTAGGAGCAGGACTTCAAAGAAAGCCTCATTGGCTCCTGTGACTGGTTTAGTGGCCTGAGCCTTTTGGGACCAACACACTTCGAGCACTTAAGGTTGCAGGTCAGTCAGCACAACGTGCTCCCGAAACCACTGCACATTTATCCTGGTTCATTTGGCCTCTAATCGTGGACTCTCTGAGCACAAGCTTTTCACCACTAACCTATGATGGAGCTCAGTTTGCCTCTGTGGTCCAGAGGCAGGTGTTCTGTTTTGAAAGGCAACCTGAAAGGCCACACTTGAATTTTAGAATCATTGAGTCATGGAATCATAGGATCATAGAATTATAGACTGTCCAGGGTTAGAAGAGACCTTAAGATCATCTAGTTGCAACCCCTCCTGCATAGGCAGGGACATCTTCACTAGACCACGTTACTCAGGACCTCATGTGCTGCTGCTTCATCCTCTGTTTGTAGCCTTCTTGTTGAATGTGTGTCTTCCTGTAGGGCAAACTGAACCAGAGGGGCCACATCTGAGCCTGGAGATGATGACTTGAAGATCTCTTCTGGGACTGCAGCATGAGGTCCCTGCAGGACAACCAGCAAGGCAAGTCGTAGGGAAGGACTTGCCCTTCGAAAATGCAGCCACAGCCTCAAAGTATGTGCCTCAGACTTATAAAGGTTGTCTTTTCCCATCCAAGGAAGTAAAAATTGTCCTCTCATCACGTTCTGTTCCAATTAGCGGTTCTTCAACCCTCGTCCTCTAACTCAGTTCAGTATCTCGTTAAGATGAGGTTTCTTTGTTTTTCTTAGGAAACTTCCCTCATCGGATATTAGAAGTCTCTGGATTACTGTTCCATGTTCTTGCTGTGAGTGGGAGTGCAGGACAGATGCTCTTTACAGAAGCACCTATTTGTAAGGTGAAATATATCATAAACCCCCTCCCCTGGAGTGAAAGCACAGCCTGCATCCTCCTGGCACGGGGCGGCTGAGGGGACAGGTGGCTGCTTGGCACTGTGGTCTGTCCTCAAGACAGCACGCTGCCAGTTATGTGGTGGAGCCCCAGGAGAGGATGGCAGTGCTTGCTAAGGTGGGTCGTAGGGCTGTGGTTACTCACCTCATTGCAGCATGACGCTGAGGGTCTTTCCTTCTCTGGATGTCTAAGTCAGCTTTTCATCCTGCTTTCTTGGCTCTTGCTGCGTTTGTTGTAGTGGCCACCTGACAACATCTGGTTTATTCTAGTTCTGTGCAGGCTCCTGTGTTCTCCAGGGCGTCCATTTAGCGCTAGGTTGAATTTGGTGAGGGCTGGCACAGCGTCCTGAGTGGGGGCTGAAGGACGGAGGCTGCAGAAGCAGGTGTGCTAAAGTAAAACTCTGCTCAGATGTGGACAGCAGGCTCTCAGCACATGGCGAGCTCTCAGAGTATGGCAGGCTGTTGCTCAGGTATGAGATTAGTTTGGAAATTCACAAGGTTCTGCTTTGTGGACAAGAGTTAAAACCGGGAAGGTTCGATGCTATCGCCCTCATCTCCCTTATCTGGGAGAGCTCTGCGGGCGCAGTAGATCTGTTCTCCTATGGAAGCAAGAGAGCTCTTGGAATAACCTCATTTCAGTCCCTCTTGTTGTCTTCAGTGGGCTCCAGGGTGAGCTGGTTGCTGTGTATAGCTCTCTTACACACAAATTTGGGCTTGGACCCAGCCAAACATTCAGTCCAATTAAAAGCAAAGTCTCTGCTGCAACAAAGGCGAGGGGGACAGTGGGGAGGGCTTTCATGCAAATGAAGGGAACAACAAGAACAGGAGCTCTGAACGCTTGTTATTCATGCATATTCTTGCAAGTAATTATTGTGATTTCATCCCCAAAAACTGCCCGCTTTAAGGAGAAATGATCGTATTCTAATAAGTACTTTTTTATTAAACTTGCAGTAACGGAAGTCGAGTATGAATTATTAAAATGACTGTGAGGTGCAGGGTTGTTTTTCTTGTGCCAGATGCCTGTGGAAAATGAAAACAACAGGAGAACATGCAGCAAAGCAAGAGAAGCAAAAAGTAAGTAAGGCAGGAACTGCTGGAGAGAGTCCAGCGCAGAGCAACGAGGATGGTGAAGGGAGTGGAGCACCTCCCTTATGAGGAAAGGCTGAGGGAGCTGGGTCTCTTGAGCTTGGAGAAGAGGAGACTGAGGTGTGACCTCATCAATGTTTATAAATATGTGAAGGGTGGGTGTCAGGAGGATGGAGCCAGGCTCTTCTCAATATCATCTAGTGATAGGACAAAGGGCAATGGGTGTGAGCTGGAACAGAAGAGGTTCCACATCAATATGAGAAGGAACTTCTTCACAGTGAGGGTGATGAAGCCCTGGAAGGGGCTGCCCAGGGGTGTTGCGGAGTCTCCTTCTCTGGAGACGTTAAAAACCCACCTGGACATGTTCCTGTGTGACTTGGTCTAGGTGATCCTGCTGTGGCAGGGGGATTGGACTGGATGGACTTTCAAGGTCCCTTCCAATCACTAATATTCCGTGATTCTGTAATGAGAAGCTTGTCTCCATTCTGAGGACTGACCAAAGCACTTGGTGGGAGAGAAGCCTGAAACAGAATGCTTTGAGCACAGGGTTTAAGGAAGGGCAACACATTAAAAAAGGTGCTGTGAAAGCACCAGCTGTGCAGAAAATGTCCATTAGCCAGACACGATCTGTGCTCAAGCAATAAACTCCCATCATAGTCACGAGAAAACAGCAGCCCACCACTCCCACGATGAAGCTGCAGGGAGTGACACTGACATCTGGTTTGTGAGGTCAAACCACCCCCATGAAATGTTTGTTAGGAACAGGAACAAAGTAGTGAAAATTGATGAGCTGAACTGACATAACGCACCCCAAAACAAGAACAGAACCCTGACTCCTTTGCCTCTAAATGCCTCGCTCCCCTCAAGACATTGTAGACTGTATTAGAAGTAGAATTATTTGCCCAATTTATAAGAACTCAAAGAATCAATAAAAGCCTCTGATATTTGTAATATTTTTGAGATAATAGAATTCTGCTGTGTTGCTTCTAAGGGTAGACTTTGGCCCCAGGCTAGGAACATGCCGGGCCAATGCTGGTACCTTCCATCAGTACAGCTGGGGCAGGCAGTACCTCTGGGCTGCATCATTCAGTCTCACGCTGGTCTTCAAGCCATGGGTGAGCTTTCGTAGCCAGTGCATCAAGGCATATTGACAGGGAAAAAAAAATACCACAAGCAATCTACTCTGTACATGAGTAAAACAATAATAAAGGCACCGTTGTGGAACAAAAGGCAAAGTGAAAATGGCCTGGATGTATGTGGAGTGTTATGAACCATATGCAGACCCAGTGGCTGCGTTTTGTCTGCCCTGGTGAGGTTCCCAAGGGACAGTAAACTTCCCCCTCTGGGTATGAGCCTGCACAGGGAGTTTTTGGAGAGGGACTTTTACAAGATGCTCTAAAAGGACAAGGGGGAAAGGTTTCAAGCTAAAAGATGGTAGATTTAAATACGCTCTTAGGAAGAAATTCCACTAGGAGGGTGGTGAGGCACTGAGAGAAGTTAACCTGGAAGTGTTCAAGGGGCCCTGGGCAAGCTGGTCTAGTGAGCCATGTCCCTGCCCCTGGCAGGAGGCTGGAACTAGATGAACTCTGACGTCTCTTCCAGCCTAAGATTCTATGATTTCGTTGCAATGTGAAGGACCCAGACTGCAGATTTAATTCCCCTGGATTGCTACTAGTACTTCAGATGTCTAGACACTCAAAGTAGCTCAGCTAGTTTGCTTGCTAGCGCCTCACGCCTGAAAGTGATTGCAAGGCGTGCTCTCCATCGCCTGGCACTCTAATTGCCTGTCTTTTCCAGCTCAACACACAGACCCTCTCCTCATCGCAAGCACCCAGCAGGCAATAAAGGTGCCCTGCGTGGTCAAGGAAGGGTCTTGCCTCAGACCTGAAAGTCTTGTATCAGAAAAACCCAGTTAAAGACGGGGCTGGGCTGCCCGGCGAGCTGCTTCCAGCCACAGCTGCTGCTCCAGCACCAGCTTCCCGCTGTACCTGTGCCAGCGTGGAAACAATTTCCAACACCCATCTCCCCACTCCTTACAGCTACTGCCCACAGAAGAGCGCAGGGAGGCAGAAGTCCTCCTCGGCACCACCCACAGATGCACAGGTACAGGAGCTTCGTTCCTCAATCCATCTCTAGCACACCTTCTCTCACCCTTGCTGTGCCATGCAACATTCTGCTGTTACAGTTGTTCCACAGTGGAACAACTTCCCCTTTTGGCAGAAGTTTCCACACATTTGTCTTCCCAGACACACAAACAGGTCACCCACACAGCCTGTGGACCAGGGGAGAAGGAGTTCTCACCAGAATTCATGGGACACGGTCAGCTCGCCTTGCCATGTGCTCAAACATCCACCTACACATGAACCAGCCCACCCGTGTACCCAGTCAGCAGTGGGTGCTGTATCAGAGAGCTTGGAGGAGGTGAGGAACTAAGGACAGAGTAGGTGGGTACATGTGGAAGGTGCCAGCGGAGGAGACGAAAAGTGGCGGTTGTTGCTCAGACTGACTTCGTGACAGTGGGCTGGGACAGACGGCTGCAAAAGGACAGGAGGCACCAGCAGGAACGTGGTGCAAGTGCGTGGGTGCAGCACCGGTGCTCACAACAAACGGCCATTGCTGCCATGGTGTCTGCTTCTGTCTGCTGTTGTGTGTGCCTTAGGGTACAACACCCTCCTTCTTCTCCCCAGCCTGGGCACCACCCTTCCCTGGCTAGCTCCATGTGGACCACACACTGTCACCCTGCCCCACCGTCTTTGTACTCTCCACCAGCACAGTCAATCCCCACCAGCACACAAAATCATAGAAATATTGAGGTTGGAAAAGACCTTCACGTTCATAGAGTCCAATCACTGACCTAACTGTATGAGGCCCACTGATAATCCAGGTCCCTAAGTTCCATGTGTAACGTGACGTGTGTGTCCAGGGATGGTGATTCAACCACATCCCTGGGCAGTCTGTTCCAGTGCCTGATGACTCTTTCAACAAAGACTTTTTCCTAATGCCAAACCTAAACCTCCCCCAGTTCAGTTTGAGGCCATTTCCTCTTGTCCTATCACTTGCTTCTGGTGGGAAGAGACTGACACCTCTCTACATCCTTTCATGTATGTAGTTGTAGACAGCGATAAGGCGTTCCTTCCGCCTTCTTGCCTTCAGACTGAACAACCTCAGTGCCCTCAGTTGCCCATCATAGGGCTTGCTCTCCACACCCTTCACCAACCTTGTTGCCCTTCTTTGGACCTGCTCCAGGACCCAGTATCTTTCTTGTACTGGGGTACCCAAAACTCAAGGTGTGCCCTCACCAGTGTCAAATACAGGGGGACAACCATATGCAACCACTTTATTTATACCGATCTGATTGATTTTATTTGCTCAAGGCTTTGGCTGTTAATTTTTTCTCCAATACTTTTTAATCCAAATGATCTAAACTGACTAAGACAATGAAGACTGAGTTATTAGCCAAGAGCAGAACTCCAGCAAAGCAGCCATTATGTCAAGAGATGGCATTATGGGCTCCACCTGGATGAGCCACCTGGGCCTGAGCGACTGGACTCTGTAGCCGTGCGGGGCTTATACTCAAGTGTGGTCCTGCTAAGGGATGGGAAGACATCACAACGAAGTAAATTGCAATGCAACGCGAATCATGAATATGGACTCTAGCTGGTGACCATGTGTTCTGTCTGAAAACCTGTAAGAACCTAAGAATGATCCATATTATAAATACCTTTAATTTTTGCTTTGTCACTGTTTGCCATTTTGGCTTTTTTGGGGGTTTTTTGGGGCCATTGGCATGAGAAGATGGTAATTGCACGGTCCTCCGCATTGAATGCTGTTTGTGGGTGATATGTCTCACGTACACTATTTACTCCTCAGCACAAAGCATATATTAATTATTCAGTGTGGCAAGAACTGAGTGTCAGAACGCCTCTGGTAAGTATGAATTATAGATTGATCTGGGTATATACATGTTATGTCCTTAGGAGCTGCACTTTTAAGACCTTCTCTCTGTGCATTGTTTGTCAATACGATCCTCATTCATGTCAGCAACCGACTATCAGAGCAGGTTGCACATTCTGCCATTGATATGTCATCTTGTCATCAGCTCTGTGGCCCTGATCTTCTCACTCCAACATCAGGGACTAGCCCTGTTCAGGAATATGCATGCCACATACACTATGTCCATGGCCACACCATAGAATCATAGAATAGAATCATAGAATCATTAGGGATTGGAAGGGACCTCAGAAGATCATCTAGTCCAATCCCCCTGCCAGAGCAGGATCACCTAG
>JAOXOE010000765.1:14569056-14616733 GCA_028565055.1 Phoeniculus purpureus | reverse complement strand
TGATAAATATGTGAAGGGAGGGTGTCAGGAGGATGGAGCCAGGCTCTGCTCAGTGTCATCTAATGATAGGACAAGGGGGAATGGGTGTCAGCTGGAGCAGAGGAGGTTCTACATCAATATGAGAAGGAAATTCTTCGTGGTGAGGGTTACAGAGCTCTGAAACAGGCTGTCCAGGGGTGTTGTGGAGTCTCCTTCTCTGTAGATATTTAAAACCCGCTTGGACATGTTCCTGTGTGACTTGATCTAGGTGATCCTGCTGTGGCGGGGGGATTGGACTAGATAATCTTTCGAGATCCCTTCCAATCCCTAATGTTCTGTGATTCTAAGTCAATGCGTGTTCTGACACAGCAGGATGTTCCTTTTCCCATTTTAATTTTTTGAAGTAAGGACTTTTCCAGACAATTGCCATGTCAAGTGTCCATGTTAGTGGGATGGAGACGATAAGGGGCTCTGTACCATTGTGGGTGCTTCCAGACCCCCCAACAGTCTGAGAGCTTGGAAAGCATCTGCACAGTTGGTTACTCCCCCAAAGTATCTCTTCCACATGAGCCTCCAGCTCATGAATTTTGGAAGGAAAGAACTTCTCATGAGATTTGTGTTGTGTACAGTCCCAGCTAGAAACACCACAAGAAAAGCCTCTCTTGGGGACATCTCAGCTTTAACCAGGAAATGCAAAGTGATGTGAGAGGGAGAAAAAAAATCCAGATGTGGTCTCTATCTCTTTTATTTTGCTCTGGGAAACTAAGGTCTCCTCTATGCATTATACTTCTGCCGATCATCATTCTCAAGGATATCTAACCTTTGCAGTTGCCAGCTGTAATTAGGTCAGCCCCATGTATCAAAGCTGTGTGTTTGTGTGTGTGTCTCTATGTCTGCATGGAGACAGCCTCCAGCAGATCACTTTCACTTATTTCGCTGCTAACAGAGCTGCTCACTCCCACATATGGAGAGAGCTCTGGCCCAGACAGCTACCTTGGGAGAAGCACTGGCTTTTGTTCTGTTGGGCCAGGAATTTTTGAATTACTTTTGCAAGAAGTACTTCAACATTCAAGTTTATGAAAGTGAAGTAATTTCTTCACCACCAGCCCTTCCAGCCCTTTGTTCTCTTGCACAGGTCAGGAGTTTCTTTGCAATGTTACTTCGCTTGCAGTTCCAGGCCAGCCTGGGCAGCACATAGTGTTTGATGCTGAGGAAAGTACCTAATTGGTGTGAGCAGCCCATACCCAGAGAGTTGGAGATAATTGCTGGATTTGGAAGGAGTCGGTGGTGAACCTGGGCCCTGGAAAGGTGTTTGGAGGGAAGAAAAACATCCTGAACTTGCCAGGTAGATGTAATCATGAAGATGAGTTTTTGAGACATCTTGTGACCTCAAGTGACGTAGCGCTTGTGGTGCTCGTGTGCAAGCTCCGTTCCTCATGGGCATTGGTCTGTGAGATGACAGTGATGTGCAGGCTCTTATGGTACCAGAAAGCAGAAGGCCATCATGCATATAGCCATGAGCATTCAAAGCTTTATTAAACCCCAAATAATAATTAATTAGTCTTACCCAAATACTTGCTCTTTGTTACGTTTAGGCACAGGATAGGTAATTTCGGGTTTTTGACTGCTGATATTTAGAATTAAAATTAATAATAACAGGAACAACAAAGCAGGACTGCTGGCCATAACTTCCTCACCTCTCACACCTTTTTTTTTTGCAGGTATCCGGTCGGCCCCAAACCGAAAGTGTTCACAGACTCACAGAACATCAGGGATTATAAGGGACCTCAAAAGATCATCTAGTCCAATCCCCCTGCCACAGCAGGATTGCTTAGACCAAGTCGCACAGGAACATGTCTAGGTGGGTTTTAAACATCTCCGGAGAAGGAGACTCCACAACAAACCTGGGCAGCCCCTTCCAGTGCTCTGTCACCCCATCATGAAGAAGTTCCTTCTCATGTTGATGTGGAACCTCCTCTGTTCCAGCTTACACCTGTTGCCCCTTGTCCTATCATTAGATGTCACTGAGCAGAGCCTGACTCCATCCTCCTGATACCCAGCCTTCACATACTTATCAACATTCATGAGGTCACCCCTCAGTCTCTTTTTTTTCCAAGCTAAAGAGACCTCCCTCAGCCTGTCCTCATCAGGGAGATGATCCACTCTGTTCATCTCTTTCCTGGGATGGAGGAGATGGTTGACCAGTCTATTTATTCCTCAGCAGAACCTTTCCAGCATTTATTTATCACATACAGAGTTGACAAGTGCCTCAAATTCTCTAGTTACCAATGCACTAATGAACATCTGCTTGTGTTTCTTGTAAATTCAAGGACTTGGGCAGGGACTAGATGAGATTTCTGTGTGTATATGAAAATGGATTTTACACGACGAGAGAGGCTTAGTCTGGGGCTCTTTGTGTTTCTCAGATAATGACTTCCAAAGGCCAAAGGTTTGCAGCTTCTTTTGGTAAGTGGAGCTTCAAGGGGAAAAGGTGAACGTATCTTTAACAGAAGAATGAGACATGGGGGAAATTTTAGAAAGTATTCCAAGTAGATAGCATTTGATGTTGCTAGTCTTGAAAATCTTGAAAGCTTCTAGCTACCATGGCAAGGTCTTGCTTTTCTACCTTTCTCTAGTTGAATGTACAGTCAAACCAGCCACTAGGTCTACAATGAGGATCTCTGAAAGATAGCTAATTACTTCTCCACAGGCTGGGAATATTTGCTCTGGAGAAGTATCAAACAGCAAGATGTCCTCTGTAGAGCTGCTGCAATGTCTCTTCTTAGTCCTAACACTATTGTACGCTGGATATTACATGGGGGGAAAAAAGTCAGCTTTGACTTAATCCCTTGGAGTAACAGCAGCTACAAATTGGGGTGACACTTAACTGAGTTCTCTAAGAAGTAATTTATACGTGTTTAATGATTTCCCTTTGTTGTCCTTTATGCCCTCCTTCAATACCCTCATTCACTTCCTTGACACCCACCACCACCCAGCCTGCTCTTTCCTAGTGCGAAGCTGGCATGTGAAAAAGGCCAGAATGAAGGAATTTGGTTTAAAGGCGCTAAATACCGTGTGAGTATTGCTCAGCCATGCAAAAGTACTTAACAGCTCTGAAAAATAAGAAAGAAACATGTGAAAGTTGATGCATTTAACCATTGGGGCATCTCCTTTTCGGAGGTCACCGTTAGCACTTCTGAGGCTGGAGCTGTCTGCAGGCAGCTGGTTACAGGTGCCTGGGCACTGCTGGGCGGTGGTGTCGGTGTGAGCTGCTGTGCAGCACACAAATCATTTCTGATGAAAATTAAACACCCGAAAAAGAAATTCCACTACCAGTGGTGTGAGCAAATCATGCACAAATGACTAATAAATAGCACTGCAATCTCTCCTTAAGCTGTGATTTATCTATCTGGAGACTTATTAAAGAAATGTTCCTGCTGTTTGCACTATTTTTATCATGATGCTGCCTTTTGACACTCTTAAGTGTCAGAAACATCTTTCTCTGCTCTGGCAGTCCCAGCAAAAGCCCCACATGTGACCCCACCACTGGCAATGCCAGTGGGCAAGCATTGCCATATCCTGACACCCTGGTGCTGCTCTCTCCTGTTGTCACCCTGCCACTCTTTGCTACAGCAAGGTGTCCTGGTCATAGTCTGCACCAGTACATGAGGTTTCTATAGTCTGTCTCCTCCTGGTTTTTTCATGTTTCTGGGTCATTATACTGCTGGGGAGCAGCTTACTGGAGGGCGCCCTCCCACACCCAGGCAAGAGCCACTTTATTCAGACCAGTAATGTGCAGAGGGATTGAGTCAGGCTATATTGGGCATGTCTGTGAGAATATTAGCTTCTCCTGGCAGGATCCAAGCAGGAGCTGGAGACCACAATCTGTCTACCGACATGTGGTGTTGAAATATCACATGCACACAGAACTCCCAAACTCATGTTTGTAGATCTAGTCTTGTGGGGTCCAGACCAACGGCCCTCTGCTATTCCATTACCTTTTCCCATCTGTCCTTGTGCTTCTCCCTGCTCCTTGTGCAGCTCTTGACGGTTCTTGTGCCAGGAGCCCAATATTCTGTGTAGGCTTTTTTGAGATTGCTCCATCTTTGGAGACTTCTACCTTGGAAGTCAGTGCTCATGGGGGAGTAGTGGTAATTGCAGCCCCATGGAGCATTGTTGGGTGCTGCATTCCACAGCCCCAAGCTTATTCCTGATGCCATCACAGGCATCACTCGCACGACCACCCGAGGTCTTTACTTGCATTTTCTCCATGTTCTTCCCTCTTCTCATCTGAGTAAGAGGAATATCTTTGTCTTGTCAAGAAAGGAGGTGGTTTTAGTTTCCTACCTTTGTGGCCAAGAAGGCCAACAGCATCCTGGAGTGGACCAGAAGATGGGGGGTTAGTAGATTGAGAGAGGTTCTCCTACCTCTCTGCTCTGCCCTGATGAGGCCGCATCTGGAATTTTGTGTCCAGTTCTGGGCCCTCAGTTCCAAAAGGACATGGAACTGCTGGAGAGAGTCCAGCACAGAGCAACAAAGATGGTGAAAGGAGTGGAGCATCTCCTTGATGAGGAAAGGCTGAGGGAGCTGGGTCTCTTGAGCTTGGAGAAAAGGAGACCGAGGGGTGACATCATGAATGTCGATAAATGTGTGTAAAGGGTGGGTGTCAGGAGGATGGAGCCAGGCTCTGCTCAGTGTCATCTAATGATAGGACAAGGGGCAATGGGTGTGAGCTGGAACAGCGGAGGTTCCACATCAATATGAGAAGGAACTTCTTCACAGTGAGGTTGACGGAGCACAGGAAAGGGCTGCCCAGGTTTGTTGTGGAGTCTCCTTCTCCGGAGATATTTAAAACCCACCTGGACATGTTTCTGTGCAACTGCATCTAGGTGATCCTGATGTGCGGGAGATATTGGACTAGATGATCTTTCGAGGTCCCTTCCAATCCCTAACATTCTGTGATTCTATGTGACCACTTGGTTGCTATACACAAAACTGATAAAATTTAGAAGGTTATGGTTAAACAAATTATTTCAGAAATTAAGTGCGTTCAAGATTCCCTGCCCTCTTTCTGGCAAGCGTCGGAGAGGCTTCTTAATGCTGGCCCCATCCCTTGCCTTGCCTTGAGCAGCGGGCTGGCTGCTTTTGTACCCAAAGGAAATAAACCAGGCATTTTCCCTGAAAATACCACAAGTTTTCTTGCCACTTCACATTTGTTTTGCATCCTGGTGGCCCATAAGCAGGGCAGGGAAATGCAGCCCAGGGCTGCTCCCGCCCCAGAGAAAAGGGAGGGATGGGGAAGGCAGAGGAAGAGTCTCTGGCTGGAATTGCCCTGTGGCAGTGCGAGACCCTAAGAGTGGCAGGCACGAAGGTCAGCCTCTAGACGCAGCCTTCACCTGGCTTGCTGCATTTTTTATAAAGCTCTGCCCATACCTGGCAGCTGTCCCCTATCAAGGGCTTTTCTACATTCTTCAACGCACGTGGAAATACTGAGCTGAAGAAAAATCTCAAATACATGAGTCTAGAAATACACTGGGTTTTAATTTGCTTTTTCTTTATTTTAGCTAAACCAGCACGCTTGGCATGGTTGGCTCCTGAGTTGCAGCATGTTTGGGGCTAGCAAGGCTTTGAGGGTGCTTGAGTCTTGCTGACATTACCAGATGATGGGACAATGCCTTTTTGATATGTGGGACAAGACAGAAACAGTTACAGCAGTTCTGACTCAGCCTTCAAGCAGTTCTGCCATCAAAGTGTAGACACAGGCAATGTTGGATGATCAGGAGTTTGTGTTGGATCTTTTCTCATTGCTGTCTGGGGGAAAAAGATCTTTAGCTGCCAAAGAAGTTGATTTTTCACTCTGTCAGTAGTTCACCCTGGAGAATCATATGACACACAAAATTGGGGAATGAGATGTAATTTAGAGGCTTCTGCCCTCTTTATGAGATGCACATAGCATCCCCCTTTTAATAAACAGTAGAGTATTTAGAAAATATCAATGCTCATAGTAGGAAATGGGATTGAGAAGGGGCTTGCAACTTGCATTGCCCTTTGTGTTGATTAGGACAAATTTGAACTCTTCTGTCTGTCTGCTTTGATCCATCGGTCAGAAGAGTCCAGCTTCAGCTCGCTGCACAGCAGATCCAGTTGCCCATCTTCCTCCACTCTCATATCTGCAGGACAGATCCTGCAGTATAAGGTTTATTTAATCAAAGAATTGATTGAGGGATCCTCTTAAACAAAAACCAAGCAATTGTCTAGATCAACTGTATTTGCTTGATTTGTATCACTTCAAAACCAAGATTGTCTCTGTTAGGACCTTCAGGAGTACCATTACCCCTCTAGCAGCAGCCAGGCAGGAGATGGTGCTGTTGGAAACGATCATCTGTGCTATGATCAGAGCTGCTTCTGCATACCTGTGGTCACTAGGTCCCAGTTCCTGTGGGGTCCTGTGCTGAGGCACTACACACACACAGACAAACACACATGACTGAGAAAGGCTGCAAATTTCCCACTATAGTGTCCGTTGCCAGAAGACTCTGCTCTGCTAAAATGGAACTATCCCGTGGGAGTGCATCAATTCAGACCAACTTAAGTTTAGGGGGGGAAAAAATCAGAACAACTCATTTCAATAAACTTTCAGCAGTCAGCTGTCAGAATGGGACATTTCAAGTTTTGAGTCTGAAATTACTTGATTTTGGCATCGTGGTGCACGAATGTAGTGCAAACTCTTACATGAAATAATGCAAAATGAATTATGAAGCAGAGTAATACTCTGCAAATATGGACTGGAATAGCAACACAGAACACTTGAAATACAAAATGTACTCTAACTGTAATGGGATGGATAATTTGTAAAAGAAATAATGAAAATATGGAGACGTTTCAAACCCGCCTGGCCATGTTCCTGTGCGACTTGATCTAGGTGATCCTGCTGTGGTGGGGGGATTGGACTGGATGATCTTTCAAGGTCCTTTCCAATCCCTAATGTTCTCTGATTCTGTGAAATGTTTCCATTGACCTGAGGTGAAGTGTTTCCAGACTATTTCGTGAGGGATTGTTGATGAACCTTTTTTTAAACTTTCTTTACTCAGTTTTCAGTCTTATTTCAGAAACTCTAGTTGGAGGAAGATGCAGGGCGGTAGATGCCTGAACATCTCAGGATCACAGAACCATTCAGGTTGGAAAAGACCCTTGGGATCATGGAGTCCAACCAACAACCCTAATTTACAATTTCACCCCTAAACCAGATCCCCCAGCACTACATCTAAGCATCTTTTAAACTCATCTAGGGGTGATGATTCAACCACCACCCTAGGAAGCCCATTCCAGTGCCTGACCACTCTCTCTATGAAGAAGGAGTGCCAACCCATACAGACACAGCTGCACAGCCTTTTGATCTACTTGTCTTTCCTTATTTTTCACACATTTCTGTCCCATTCTGAAAACAGAAAATGCCAGAGTTACTCACAAAGCAATCAGTTGACCCAGTTATTCTGAGAGTGTTTGGTCATACCATGGGTGCTAAGGTGAGGTGTAGAGCAGGGCATTGTTTTGTGGTCTATAGCTGAGTCCTCAGTCCAGAATAAAACCCTTAGCTACTTGGAAAGTCTGCAGAACCCTCACTTATAGCTGGGTTTGCTTGACACGTATGTCTCCAGACTACCTGTGAGCAGCACACCCCCACGCTGCAATGCCTGGCCAGGTGCCCTACTGTTTTTTCCTTCATGTCACAGTCAGGGCAACCACATTAAAACTAGTGCTAGCACCCACTTAGCAAAGCCCACAGCTAAAACTAAGATGTATTATGGATTCTCTGGAGCCCACAATCTGTTAAAATCTCCTTCTCTGGAAAACTAAAGACCACGCTGATGAGAGTTCTGAGCTCCAAGGCTACCCCCTGGTCATTTGTCTTTGCTAGAGACACACAGGATGTCTCTTGTCCATGCGAGATGCTGGGCTGGCTGTACAAGGGATGTGGTCTTGACAAGCCTCCTCTTTTTTTCCTCCGCCACTCTTGGCTGCATCATGTCCTGTACAGCGCATGATGCTGTCATTTGCCCAGGCAGGTAGGCAAGGTTAACTTCTTTCCATTCTCTGCTTCAAGGGGGATTTGATGGTCCACAGTTCTTGTGGACGTCAGAGACTCCTACCTGTGTTGCCAGCATGAGCAGCAGATTCACAATTGATATCTCTGCATGTGATGGCATTGCATGTGTGGAGCGGGGGCATGTGCAGCTGCTGAGTTCTTGTAACTTTTCTGCAAGGCTCTGGGCATAGAAACTGCTTCTTTGTTGGCCTGAGAGGAAGAAATGTTTCTTCACTGTGCACAAATGACAGTACGAGTAGCCAAAACCTGCATCCAACAGAGACTCCCCGGCATTCGCACAGGTCAAGGGCAGGGTGTCTATTTGAAGGTGGATGTTTCCTAATGTGCAGTCATTGGTAACCTAAAGCAGGTTTATGACAGAGCCAAGATCAGCCATTAATGCAATAGACTGGTAATTCAATCATTTTATAGAAGTTGATCTGTCCTTTTTATTACAATTATTGTCAGCCCGGGTGTTTCGTTCCATCACTGAAAATAAACATCATTTATCATACTTGTAAAGATTAGCCCCTGACAGCTCCAGCTCTGCTTTGCATAAATGTGTATTAATGTCGGCTCTGTCTGAAGTGGAAAGAGAAGTCTATATTTCACGAGAATGATTAGACAGTGTCACCACTGCTTTAAGTAATGTCTTATCATGACAGATAATCAAACTGTGCAAAAAAACAACAACAAAAAAAAGGTAATTTATTGCACATGCATTTTTTGCTTTGTTGGGCTGAGAAATACTAAGAGTTTTGCTGCTGCAATACTGAGCTTCATAATGTCCAGGCTCTGGGCTGGTGGTGCTTGTCTGGGTTTCTCACTCAAACCCTAACCTTAACTCTAACCTCTGTCCCCTTCCTACCATCCCCCAACCCCCCACCTCCCCAGTTAGCGGAGCTGGCACTTGCGCCACTCCATGAGGCTGCCTGAGTTCTTCCATTTGAAGCTCCACACAGTCTTAAAACTTTGCCAGACATTTACTGGCCTGTGCCTAGCACTGATTTTGACTTGGAAAGTTTCACCTGGGATGATGATGTCATTGCTGAGAGTGAGACTTAGAGAAAATACGATGCCCCGCATAAAAACATTCTTAAACAGACTTTTTCCAGAGGAACTCTAGGGCTCCTGGGCTTTGGAGCTAGACCTCAGCTGCTGGCACGTGCCTGTACTCAGGTTGAGGTGTGCTGTCCACCCATAGTAATTGCACGGGAAGAAAACCCAACAAACCCACTGTGTTTGTCAGTGTGTACTTTACAGATGTTAGAACTCAGCAGCCAAACTCTGCCTTTCCATGAGCTCAGCGAGTGCTCCAACCTCCACTGAAATGTGCAAGTACCAGCTCCCCAGCCAGACCAAACCTGCTTCCCTGTACTGCGGGAGGATTAACAGGCCTTTTCTGGCCATCTTGCTGGTGACACTGTGTTTGGGGGGGGGGGTCTCAGCTGACTAGACAGGCTCTGTTCCTGGGCACGTGCATCCTCAGAGTCACCACGGAGGACAGCTGCTTGGCACCCAGAACGAAGAAGAGTAACTAAAGACATGAGATGAAGTTTTACCCTTTATACCAATATCAAGATTGTTCCCGTGTTGCCTGTACTGTGCATTTTCTGAGAGAGAAATGCACATGGCGCTGATGTCCATCACACACTGACTGTAAATCAGCTGCCAGCTGTGGTGTAGAAAAGCAGCTCTGTGATTTTTATGCCAGTATGTGAGAGCTGAAGTCCTCATCTGGATCAGTCTGGTGTTGGATTCTAGTCTCATCAGTTTTAGAAACCTAGGATGTGAAACTTCATGTGTGTTTTCAGATGCCATTTTTGGTAAGCTGGAGAAGTTTGAGTCTTGCACCAAAACCGATTGTGATTTCTGGTTATTGCATCTGGGCTTTTTGAAAGCCCCAAACTATGGAACAGGGATGCTTGTGTGGGAGAATCTGCGTTCATTACGGCTACTCCCAGTGCTTCTGTCTTCAGGGAGGGAAAAACAACTACCCATTCAGTCACACCAGCAGGCTGTGCTGCCATTCAGTAGGACCTGGACAGGCTGAAGAGCTGGGTGGGGAGACATTGAATGAACTATAACAATGGCAGTGTAGAGTCTTGCATCTGTGCAAGAAAAATGCCGGGTAGCAGTATAGGTTGAGGACTGACCTGTTGGAGAGCAGTGTAGGAGAAAGGGACTTGGGGGGTCCTGGTGTACAGCAGGATGGCCAGGAGCCGGCAATGGGCCCTTGTGGCTGAGAAGGCCAATGGCATCCTGGGGTGGATCAGAATGGAGGTGGTTAGCAGATTGAGAGGGGTTCTCCTCCCTCTCTGTTCTGCCCTGGTGAGACCACATCTTGAATATTTTGTCCACTTCTGGGCCCCTCAGTTCCAGAAGGACATGGAACTGCTGGAGAGAGTCCAGCACAGATCCGCAATGATGAAAAGAGAGGAACATCTCCCTGATGAGGAAAGGCTGAGGGAGCTGGGTCTCTTTAGCTTGGAGAAAAGGAGACTGAGGGGTGACCTCATGAATGTTTACAAATATTTGAAGGATGGGTGTCAGAAGGATGGACCCAGGTTCTTCTCAGTGTCACCTAACGATAAGACAAGGGGCAGTGGGTGTGAGCTGGAACATAGAAAGTTCCACATTAATATGAGAAGGAATTTCTCCATGGTGAGGGTGACAGAGCACTGGAAGGGGCTGCCCAGGGGGGTTGTGGAGTCTCCTCCTCTGGAGACATTTAAAGCCTGACTGGACATGTTCCTGTGCAACTTGGTCTAGGTGATCCTGCTGTGGCAGGGGGATTGGACTAGATGATCTTTAGAGGTCTCTTTCAATCCCTAATGTTCCATGATTATCTGAAGATGAGGGATGGGAGGAAGAATAGAGCAGTAGGATAACACTCCAGTGAAACACTGACAGCTTCAATTTCTTTTGCCAGTTGTTGCTAACATGACAGACAGTGACAGTTATGAAATCTATCATTCAAAGCAAATTTGCCCAGATATCCAAGTTAAAATGCTTTACCTTTCCTAACAAACATTAAAAGCAACAATCAGCAAAACCCAGCATCCATAACGCAAACTGAAAACACAAGAAAAACCAAAGCTTTTTTCTTTTCCACTAAGTCAACAAATTCTCTGAACCCATATAAAGTTCTTGGCTTTCCTTCAAAACTTCACAGCTAATCAATAGTTTAGTCATACGCTGAAAAATGATGTATCCATATTCTTCACAATTGACATTTGCTAACTGTCTCCAAGGTCGCGCTGATTGCCAGTTGTTCAGTTTACCCAACTCCTGTTTTGAACCAAATAATGTGATCTTTGTTTCATTAATATTTAAGAGTAATTTAGATTGTGCCAGATGATCTTAAAGCTCATTCAAATCAGCTTGAAGATAATATTAAGCTTTCTTCCAGTATAATCTATTACCATAAATGATTGTGTCATCTACATATAAATGGTGAGTTGAATATGATAATGAAGTGCAAAGATTATCAATATAGAATGACAAATGCATTTGACTTAAAATACATCCTTCAGGGACCCATTTATTCTGTTTTCAGTGGCAAAAGATGCATTGTTTCACTTCAAATACTCTACAGAAAATATAAAGGATTTGGATCATGAGGTATAATGTTTATCCTGTATGAAAAAAGGAAAGAAAAATTCCAAATTGTAGAACCATGTCTTTCCACGGCTGGCAACGGAAGACCCTACTGATTTGTACAGATTAATACAGGCCTTGATTAATTATTAGGGGTTTTTTTTAAAAGAGTGTTTACACTAAAGGATGTCTTTTAATTTAGGTCTGCTTCAGTGTATATCTGCTTTTCACTAGCTGGTCATTTAAATGAGTTCATTTCAATTATCATTAAATGCTGTGCCCATCGAAGAAAATACCTGAGAGCAGTTAACCGTGAGACACCCAAAGCTGTTTTCTCTATAAAAACGACAGCTGGAAGGGCTGCAGAGAAAACCTGCTTGGCTGCATTTAAAAGAATTAAATTGTCAAATTCTCTAGGCTCATGGGTTTAATTTAAGTCAGTGGACAATTTTAAAGACAAAAGATACCATTGCAGCAGTGAGAAACACTAGGAAATACATTAGGATCTGTTAAAAACAGTTGAAGAGACAGTAAGAGTATCTATTGTCTAAGAAAATGATGCAAAATAGCTATGACACAGCACTGTGGAAAACACAGTGAGGTGACAGAGACTACCGTAACTCAGCACTTGCTGAGAACTGGGAGAACAGAAGCACAAGATCCATGAGGCCTCTTTTGCCTTCCATTCAAAATCTTCCCATGCAAAACTCAAGTATTTTGGCATCAGAGACCTTACTTGGGCATCTTGGTGGGCAGCAGGATGACCATGAGCCAGCAATGTGCCCTAGTGGCTAAAGAAGGCCAACAGCATCCTGGGGTGGATCAGAAAGGGGGTGGTTAGCAGATTGAGAGAGGTTCTCCTCTCCCTCTACTCTGCCCTGGTGGGACTGCATCTGGAATACTGTGTCCAGTTCTGGGTCCCTCAGTTTGAGAAGGACCCAGAGCTGCTGGAGAGAGTCCAGCGCAGAGCCACAAAGATGATGAAGGGAGGATGGAGCCAGGCTCTTCTCAGTGTCATCTAATGATAGGACATGGGGCAATGGGTGTAAGCTGTCCACACCAACATGAGAAGGAACTTCTTCACAGTGAAGGTGACAGAGCACTAGAACGGGCTGCCCCAGGGCGGTTGGAGAGTCTCCTTCTCTGGAGATGTTCAAAACCCACCCAGATATGTTCCTGTGTGACTTGATCTAGGTGATCCTGCTGCGGTGGGGGGATTGGACTGGATGATCTTTTGAGGTCCTTTCCAATCCGAAATGTTCTCTGATTTTGTGTGTAAAAGGTTACATATCGGAAACAGCAATTCAGCTTGGGTGCAGATATACATGGAAAAAGATCTAAGGTCCTTCCGGTCTTTAGGAGACAGGTGTCAGCTCAGAAGCACTTAGTCTGGCATATTTATCTATGGCAATAAACTGGTCACAAATAAATCTGGACTATAAACTGGAAGGAGCTTATTTATTCAAGAATGAGATTTTTGGAAAAGCCTTGTAAATGTAGACATGGGAGCAAGAAATGTAGGGAGCAAGCCACACTTAGAGAAAGGATTGTAAATTAAATTAAGAGAACTCCTAAAACCAGGAAACTAATTCTGTGCTGTGATTCCTAGGGAATCCAGAGTACTGAGATCCATGCAGAGTACTGAGATCCAGCCGCATTGCGGGGTGTCTGTATTACGCTTGTATTGATGTTGTGGTTGAAAACTCTGACTTGTGTGAACAAGAAAGGAATTTCTTGTTCCCCTTTCTTAGTCTATCTTTTGGTTTCTGTAAATGGGATGACACAAACCCCAGGATGTAAACAGAGTACAGCTGTGCTCCTGGTGACGTAAAATTCTCGGATAAGTGGTGTCCTGCTCACACATGAAGGATTATGCCGTTCATCAAATTTAGGATCAGGAGGACACCTGTCCCTCAAGTCAGATTAGCAGGGATCAGAGGAGTTTTATTTGCCCCAACAGTCATTTAGAGCATGATCAGCCTCTTTGGATCACACAGGAGTTAACTATAAATATTTTCTAGAACACAGACCTGGAAGACTAGTAATATCCTCCATTCTCCTGCTTGCAACACACTACAGGTGCAGCTTTTAGACTTCTGCTACAACCTTAAATTTGAGCATTATGATGTCTGGTGACATAGGATGATCTTTGCATTCTTCTGAACTAGTATCTAATGTATGGTTCCCTGCCACAGCACGCCCAGATGATGCCTGCTGGTCCTGTATTCCTACTCATCTACTTATATGTACATCGCAGAATCATCAGAACTGGAATGGATCTCGAGATCCCTACATCCAAGCCCCCTACCAGAGCAGCACTGCCTAGAGCACACTGCACAGGGCTGCACTCAGGCAGGATTTTAGTATCTGCATAGAGGGAGACCCCACAACCTCTCTGGGCAGCCTGTTCCAGGGCTTTGTGACTTGCACTGGAAAGAAGTTTTTCCTTATTTCTAAATGTTACTGTGTTCCAGCTTGTGCTCAGTGCTCCTTGTCCTGTCACTGGGCACAACTGGAAACAGTCTGGCACCATCCTCCCTACAGCCACCCTTCAGATACCTATAGGTATGCACAAGGTCTCCTCTCATTCTTCTCTTCTCAAGGCTGAACAGTCCCAGCTCTCTCAACCTTTCCCCATAAGAGAGATGCACCACCAACTCACACCAAGCACAGTGTATTCATATACACCAGGCAACATCCTATATATGTGAGGCTGCTAAAACAGCAGGTCCCAACTCTGAATGTAAGGAAGGCCACGTGCTCTGAAGGTCATTCACAAAACCTATAGGACAATAATATTTAGCATTTTATCACTTCTATGTGGTTACACTTGTGTCAGTAAGAACAAGGGCTGACAGTAGTCCATAGGCTCAAAGTTTGGGAAGAACCAGTACTCACAGTTTCAGCTTTGGTGGACATCCTGCTCACAAGGAGCAACTGCATGTACACTCTGCAGGTGCGCACTTACATACAACTTCAGCCTTACCCCATGCTATCTCTGGAATGCAGGGACAACTTTAACAACGTGCCCTGTATCTCATTGCTTGGGTGGGTGGTACAGGTATTTCAGTCCTTAGCTCAGTGGCTTTTACTCCAGCATAGGTGCTCTGTACCCTACCTACCACCTTACTCCTCTGGGACTGAAACCTGTTTCTTCTGGTGACAAATAAATTATTAAATATAAAGCCAACCCCCCCAAAAAAAATCACTATCAAGAACTTGATTACACTATTCTGTAGTTATTAGGTTATTAAGTACATTAATCTTAAGAGCTCAGCAGAGTGGGCTAATACATCATAAGCACAGTCGATGCGTCACATACTCAGAGTAGCATCCTTTTAGACGGCAAATTTGATACCCATAACTGCTAAATACACATCATTCCTTTGAGAAATCACAAACAAATGTGAAGAACCCCTGGACATATTCCCACCTTTGTGTTTCTTTCTTTCTGAGCTCTCAAAACACTTCTGTGGATTGACAGTGATTCCCTCGCTACAGGTGACACGAAAGCCAGCTGTAAACCTCTCCTAAGAACCCAGCCTAAGCTGTGTCATACCGCATGCCAGAGCACCATGGAACAAGGTATTTGAGAACCACTTGTACTAAACCACATTGCTCTGCAGAGTTTCTGAACAGTGCTGTTATCAGTACACGAGCTGCTGCAGCTCTTCATGCTCTTGGTTCACAGCTGTTGTTTTTAACATGTACAGCACACATCAGCTAATTCAGAGACCTCCAAGGTACAGGAATTAATAGCAAGTCACCCTATAAATCACACTCAACAGAGAAACTTCCCACACGTACACCTCATGACAGGTCAACAGTAATACTACTGCGTAATAGATGTAACAGCATGAGCACAGACATGCTTCTCTTTTCATAGAGGAAAAGAAGTAGATGGCACAAAACACAAAGTAGACAGATGGTTTTCGAGTCCATGTTATGTTTTCTGTACCAACTATTGCTCATCAAAAATTCAAATGCAGGTCAACTTCAACTGGAGTGCAGTGTGAAAAGTAAGAACCATTATGGAAATGTTCTTATAATATAGAGCTATTTATACTTTGACTCACATTTAGCATTAGTGATTTTTAGTCCTTTTAGCATTGAGAGTTGCAGTATTTTGCTTAATTTCAGTAGTTCCCTTGAGAATCAAGTAGGGCAATGGTAATAACTGAGGTAAAAGTCACCAAAATCAACACTTTTCATTTGTTTAGACTCACCATGAAAGAATTTTTATGCTATAAACTGCGGGAAGGTCCAAACTTGATTTAGATTTATTTTTAAAATAAAAAAATCCCCAACTCTTCCTCCTGAAATTACAATATTAGCTCTTATAGGGGAAAAGACAACCAAGTGATATTTCCTTTTGCACGTTTCAAGTTCAAGCACCTGAGGAGATATTGTATTTGTTGTAATCTCACAGTTATCTGGTGTTTTGCTTAAAGTAGTTCAGTAGACCTCACTTCAAACTCACTGCAGTTGTTTGCACTACATGATAGGATGTACAGGGAACAAAAGACCATGTGGGTCCTGAAAGGCCACAATGCTGCTCCTCCAGTCAGGGGACAGGATTGCTCCTCTTTCGGCAGTTGAGAAGCCTGTCTCCACTATGCAGATAATTCAGGCTCCCATCAAGTGCCTGTAAACCACAAAGATAATGCACTGACCTCCGTTACAACGAATGTCTAAGCCCATCCCAGCTTTTACAGTTGTTCCTTGGTGCCAGCTATGACTCGGACTCACAGAAGAGTAACATACAATGAGAATGAAAGGGGGGCTAGAGAGGGTGAGGAGGGGAAAAATCTCTGGTCTTGCTCTCCCAGTGTTCTGCAATACCTTAAGGGACGAGGAGGTGAACAAACAGAATTTGTTTCTGCTTACAAGACACAGGAAAGAAAAGAGCAACTTTGCTAGTTGCCATCACCATCATACCCAACTGTGAGACGATGATTTTAGCAGTTGTGTTTTCTATAGCTCAGAAAACTGTGACAAAGAAAACAAGGATGTTAGAGAAATGTATTTCATTAATGGAGGTGAATAAAGAGAAGGGTTTGAACAACAGCTGCAGCAGTTTGGACAGAATGAGTAAGTCTGATTCTCATGGTAGTGGGCTGGAGAGGCATTAAGATTTAAAATCAGAGTACGTGGCAAATACAGGAAAAGAAAGAGCTGGAGGCAATTTGCAGGTTACTAAAGCTTCAATGACAAAAGGTTACGTACACTGGGACAGTGCACTAATCTGCCCATCAATGTACAGCTTCTGTTTCATGCTCTGAATATATTTTGTACTTTGATACTCAGCAAGCCAGTGTGGATTATAAAGTACTTTGTGGTGGAAAACTTGACCACAGTGGAGAGGGCAAAGCTGGGCCATTGGCTGAAACAGCCTTAGTGTAACAGGCCATGGGTGATGATCAGCCATAATCACTGACCTCTAATGACCATGTCCCATACTCTCCTCAAGAGTCAGAACCCACAACATTTCAGAAAGAATCAGATATGAATTGGTTTAAAAAATTCTGCACCATAAAGTGTTTCACACCTACAGGAGCAACAGAAATGCAGACAGGACATTCTGACCTCTCTGAAAACCAGCCAGAACTCAGAAGACCTCCTCAATGGATTTCAGTGAAGGAATTTTGTCCAGGTGAGTGTATCACTCATACGGCAGCCATTCCCACACGCTGCCTCCGAGCGACACGGATCTGTGTGCCTTGCACCTAACAGAGCAATGCCGACTCTAGCAACGGGTACCCCCTTCCCTCCCATTCCTAGAAGAAAGTGCTTGTGGAGGTGAAACCAGAACAAGAGGGAAAGAGGTTAGGCTGAGGCTGGGCCCAATGCAGCTGAGAAAGAAAAGGGGACAAAGAACTGGGGAAAAAAGTGGATTTTACTAACCTACTCTCATTGCCACAAAAGCAAGGGTTTGTCTCACAAAATGATGACACGAAAGAAAGGCTGTAAATGACTGCTAAATTAAATGCAGATAACATCGTTGCAAGTAGGCAAAATATCCTCTTTACTCATTAACTTGCTCTGTTCCAAATTGTCTACAACAGGTGTCAGAGTCTGGATGCAAAGTATTTTGTACCTTGCAACAGCTGTGAAGAGGGGACACACTGAAATGCTAAAGAGACATTACTTGTCGCAACTGTCTCACATGACCAAGAACAGTTCCAGAATTCAAAATATTTCCTTGTTCTGAAGTTAAATTGGGTGACCATGATATTCATTCTGCAATTTAATACTCAAGGGCTTGGAGACAGAAATGCATACACAGAAAGAAATGGAATTATAAACCTGCAACATTTTTCACGTTCCAATGGGCTTTTACATGACATTGGCACAAGAGCAGGTAAAGTGGCTTTTTAGTTTTCCAGAATTTAGGGGGCTGTTCTTCAGCTAGTGCAAGCTGGCATAGTTCCATCGACTTTAGCTACAATGATAGCTACCCTGTGTAGATCCATATCTACAGCTTCATCCAAACAGAAGGGCTGAGGGATCTGGGTTACTAGCTTAGAGAAAAGGAGACTGAGGGGTGAGCTCATTAACATTTATAAAGATGTGAAGGGTGGATGTCAGGAGGATGGAGCCACACTCTGCTCAGTGTCATCTAATGATAGGACAAGGGGCAATGGGTGTGAACTGGAACAGAGGAGGTTCCATATAAATATCAGAAGGAACTTATTCCAAGTGAAGAAGACAGGGCACTGGAAGGGGCTGCCCAGGGGAGTTGTGGAGTCTCCTTCTCTGGAGATGTTTAAAACCTGCCCAGACACGTTCCTGTGTGGCTTGATCCAGGTGATCCTGCTGTGGCAGGGGGTATTGGACCGGATAATCTCTTCCAATCCCTAATGTTCTGTGATTCTTTGAAATCGTAATGACCAAACTGAAAATCTAGCTAATATGTCTTTTAACTGACCTCCAAAGTAGAAGACAAGGCAACTGAGTAACACCAGGTTAGAATATCTAAAACTATAGCTTTGTCTAGATAATCAGGGGAAACCAATGGGACAAAGCAGTTGAGTGAATTAGTTATACAACCAGTGAGCTTCACTAAGAGGTCTTCATAGGAACATTGCTTCTTACGCAACCTGAATGCAATACGTACCTTTTATCACATGAATACTGAAGGCTACCCACAGAAATTACTTAACAGCAGCAGGGTTGGAACTAGATAATCTCTCAAGTCCCTTCCTACCTAAGCCATTCTACGATTATCGTCATCAAGAAACAATGCAACACACATGGTTTCTTAGAGGAGACCATAAATACACACTACAGCAATTCCCCCCTTTCTCTATATAAATCTCTTCCAAATACAGAAGAGCTGGGGGGGGGTTGCATGTTTGTTTGTTTGTTTATTTATTTAAAATAAGCATTTTAAAGCTGTTACTCATCTCTGGCAATGAAAATGTAGTAATTGATGCATATTTCAAGGATATATACTTAACTTTAAATGTGGAACTATATATAACATGGTTTATCTGCCTTCTAAATTACAAATAAGTCTAGGCAATAGTCCTATCCTAGCACCACCTATTAATGTTAAATATAACAACTGTTTTCAGAGATTAAACATCTTACAACGTGAGGAGAGTTACACATTCATTATATTGTGTGTGTATATAACATACATCACACTGTGTTACATGCATTAAAAAAAAAAATCAATGGATGCTTCTATTTTAAACATCGTTTCAAAGGCGATGATAATTCATATTTTAATTAAATCCACCTTAAGTTGGAAATGTTTATTCACTACCCAAAAATCAATCTTTATAAAAAATTTTCCGTGGATTCAAGTTTTGTTTCTACCACCATTCATTTTCTTCCTTCAGCCAAATATTAAAATAAATAGATTTTTAAAAGCCCTATAGGCACAAATAAATGTACAGATACATCAACATTCTTGTATACATAGCTCCCATCTGTACATGTATTTATGACTTCTTCACTGATGCAGCATTTTTACCCTTCAAAAAGACACTTTATAATTTTTCCTCAGCAAAAAATGAGTAAAAAGTAAAGGGCACCACTGAAATTTAGTCTCATCAGCTGCAGCACAGTGACAGCCGGACAAAAAAAATCAGTGGCAAGGACACCGAACAAGAAAAAAGCTATGGGACAAATTGTGGCTACATGGTCCTAACGAAAGTCATCTCTCTGGATTTTGAGGCATACTCCCAGACACCAGGAGAAAAGCAAAGAATGGGATGAGGGCAATGGGTGTAAGTTGGAACATAGGAGGTTGCATATAAATATCAGAAGGAACTTCTTCACAGTGAGGGTGACAGAGCACTGGAACGGGCTGCCCAGGGGGGTTGTGGAGTCTCCTTCACTGGGGACGTTTAAAACCTATCTGGGTATGTTCCTGTGCAACTTGGTCTAGGTGATCCTGCTGTGGCAGGCAGATTGAACTAGATGATCTTTCGAGGTCCCATCCAATCCCTCATGATTCTATGATTCAGATACTGTTCCAGTGTAGGAAATCAGTTAGACCACACAGTATTTCAGATTCCTTAGCATCTTCCAGCTGAAGAATTCATAAGAACGAACATTCATCAGACACTGTATCCTACTTTGGGATAGGAGATGGAGTAGCTAAAAACTCAGCACTTAAGCTCTTTTAAAAGAAGTCCCTTGGCTAGAAACTGATTTGTGTTGAGGTTGGTTGGTTTTTTTATTGCATGTGAAGAAGCGATTATGTGAACAAACCCTACACAGGATAATTGTATGAGCTGCAGAAGCAGAGAAATTTACATAGGAAAAAAAAATAAAGGTCTTGTTCATCAAGTCTAAGTGCTAACACCTTGTGTCTCTCCATGCCAATAGCTCCCAGCACAGCGGTTTCCAAACTCCCATCCACGGATTGCTTGAGATATCTTGCCCTTGCTTGTACAAGTTGCCAAATTCCTTAAGTGCAGAACAGGGTTGGGGCACATCAGCTGGGAAACATATTGCTTAGCAGGATGACTGAGAACTGGCCCCAGTCAGGTGGCACAGCTTCTGCTTGCACGAGACTGTTGCAGTCTCTTGCCCCATGAGCAAAAACAACAGCTCCCATGTAGTCCTGTACCTGCAGCCCACTGGTAGCAAAGGAATGCTGGGAGAATGTTGCGCAGCAGTAAGAGCTGAGCTCCTGGTCGTGCTAAAGTGATCAGAGCATGGATGTGTCTGTCACTGCTTTCAGATGATGATTCAACACATCCAGCCTTCCAAAGCACCTGCATAATGCTTCCTTTAAAAGATGACCTTGAGTGTTTACCTGCTTCTGCTGCCCAGCCATGGTGGAACATCCAGAGTCTTTTTTCATCTGAAATAAGAGGATCTAAGTTAATGAGGCTTCTGCAGCTGGAGCGTGGAAGAGTACACTGCTGACAACAGCCAATCCCTCCCAGAGTTTGGTTGCAAAGCTAAAATATTGACTCTCTCTGTTCTGTCCTGTCCTGTTTCCTCCTTTGTGTTGGCCACTGAGCAAAGCTGGGCTCTTGAAAAGAAAAGTCTCCCGATTTTCCTGATGAGTTAGTATTGTCCCAGAAGACTACCAGGGGTGCAAGGGCAACATAGAAAAATGGGAGAATGGCCAAACCCCAAGGATTTGACTGTGGCACTGGGGTGTTGTGGTAGGGGGTCTCCCTTGACCTTGATTTTGCATTCAGTAGGAGCTCCAGCCCTTCACAGACTGCAAGGAGTTGCTGATACAGGACATACATCCTTTCATAATGACCGCAAGCCCTTAGAACTGAAAAGGATTGGAACAAACCTCTGACTACAACAGCATGAGCTTGTGCTGTAAAGAAATACTGCAGTAGAGCCCTACACAGCCTTGGCTCGAGTGGCAGAGGAACTGTAAGTTACAGCAGTGAGACAGTCATCTTGGCATCAAGTCAGTCTGGTCAATCTGAATAGTCAAGTGGCCGCCTCGTAATAATCTCACTGTGTTTGGCTTGGGTTTGGCTATTTGTTGCTTGTTTTGATTAAAAAATCAAACCCAACGTTTAGGTAGCTTTCTCTGCTGCCCAAGCCATGGAAAGATCTCTGTGTTTCAGGATGTGCTGTGGCTGTCCTAGGGATTATTGTGTGGCCGGTGTTACACTGCCGCGCTCTTATCATAAATCATAATTAGCAAAAGCTAACAAAACATTCTGCAGAGTTTTCTTGGTTTCAGCAGCTCCTTAACAACAAACCCGTGAATTCCAGTCATCTGAAGGACAGACTAGACTACTGAGGACTGCAGACTCCAACCCTGGCAAACTGTAGCAAAGGTAACAAAGGAAGGCACAAAGAAGGTGAAAAGGCACCCGCCTGAAGTAAAAAGAAAAACATGTGGAAAGTGATTCATTAGAAAGCTGATGTTCTCTTACCTTTATGATGCTGGCAAACCCCTCTGGAGCGCTCCTCTTACAGCACTTCAGGAAGGAGGAATATGCTGCCAAAAAAGAAGACTCTACATTAGCCAGGAGGTTACACTTCAGATCTGACATGATAGTTTTCTGGGTTCCATTTTGCAAATGCAGCTCTGTTTATTCATGACAAGGGTTTCCAGCCCTGTTGCCCTACATTATGAGTTAGCATGCAGGCCAAGGGGCATCAGACAGAACAACTGGGCACCTTCTTCCTGCTTGGGTTCCTGCGTAGTCACAAACAGAGCAGGACAAGGCTAGTCCACCAAGTGACATGCTTTAGTGCAAGAAACTGGTGTTAAATGGTTCTGAGAAGAAAAAAAAAATAATCTAAAAAGCAAGCAAAAAGTGATTTGAGGCTTGAAACCAAGAGCCCGAGCTCCCAACTCCCTGTTTTGACATCAGGGCTATATGTACTCCTAAAGGAAATGCTAGCTTTTTCTAGCAGCCTTAAAAAGAACAAACAGGTTGACCTTGTCTCTCCTGGCCAAAATGCAGTGCTCAAAGCTGCTACTGTGTACAATGTGTTAAAGAGTTCAGGATGTCCTAGGACGTCTTGGGTTTCCCAAGATCTAGAGCTCCTGTTAAGCTTTGTGTATGAGGTTTTTTTTCCCTCTGTCATTTGCCAGCCACAACGGTATTGAAAAATGTATCTGGGCTCTAACATATCTGATGAAGAGTACCCATAGGTGGCAATCACAAGTAACCTGCTAGCCTGAACAGCATAAGGAATTGCCACAGTTCATATTGATCTTATCTTAGTTTTTAAAAGATCTCCTGATCACAATGATGCATCTGATATTAGGTTACACACACTATGTGTTTGTCTTGTCACGCAACTTACTAGTCACTAGGTGTGCCTAGTGTCTCCAAGAAAACACCACTCATGCTTGAACTATGCCAGGCTTTAACAATCCATTCCTTTTTGAGGCTTTGATCCATCACAGCTTTCTAAGCAGCTTATCTGAGCCTTGAACAATTGAGTTTTGAGTATCCGCAAGGAGGGAGATTCCACAGCTTCTCTAGGAAATCTGTTCCAGTATTTGATTACCTTCATTGAAATTTTTTTTCTCCCTGTAGTACCTCAACATGAATTTCCCTGTTATAACTCTAATCTCTTACCCTTTTGCTGCACACCAAACCATCCTCTCTACAACTAGGCAGGGAGCTGCAAACAGCGATATGAAATTATTCTGCTGGGACAGCACAGTGAGTAGCGTTGGCCACAGTTTTTTGTGGTTTAAAGAGATTATTCTACTCTGATGACCTGGTAGCAAACAACATTAGAGCTTAGACAGATGTAAAAGGGGTATCTCAGCTGCCTGCCGGAAGGCTGATGCTCCACACAGCAGCACTGAGGCAAACCCTGCTGAACCTTTGCATGGAAACAGCTAGAGCAGAGCACAGTAGAAAATGTGACTCTCCTTTGAGTTTTGACACGGGCAAAGAGCTGCTGCTTGACTGAGTCCCATATTTTGTGAGGTTAGGAAATATGATCATAGTAAAACAATCAAAGCATGAGAGAAGAGACTTCAGTGTCTGCTTACCCTGCCTCTCCCCAAAATCCAAGTCCATTACTTTATCAAGTCAACTTTACAGGATAAAACTTTACATTATCTACAAAATACATTTTGATGGATGAGGTTTTCCTCAACATCTCATTTCCTACTCTTTTTTTGTTGGATAATGTTTGTTCTGCTTTGGAATACACTAAATACATTAAAAAAGCATTCGTGTAACCATGGCTGCTTCGGCAAACAAATAAGCCACTCAGCTGCTTGGCACTGATCTCATGTTGGCACGTTGTACAGCCCCGAATCAACCAGTGAAGATCTCAGCTGCCTGCAGCTATTTCCAAATAATAAGCTAGAACTGGTGCTCTTTAAAACAAAAAGTTCACTTCTTGTTATTTCAAATTAACACAAATTTTGATTCAAACCAGATTCTCACCCCTAAAGTAAGCACCACTGTTACTCCAATCAGTTTCTTGACAGGGAAACATACAAATAAAGAATTCTAATACATCTTTTTAATTATTCTTTCCAATTTAATTATTCTTTAATTATTCTTTACCCAACAGCTGTTCATCACATCTATTTTCACTACCTTTTCCACTTCAGGTACTGGAAAAGGCCAGTTTTTCTAATTCATGTTTGAAAATGTTCAATACAATCCGAGAAGAACTGCCGTGTTTTTTAGATTTGCCTTAATAATTACAACATTATAATCTATGTCCCATCTCTGCTGTCGCCTTACACTTCTGTTGTCTAGACACTCCTGAATGAAGGCTGTTCCAGTGCCTGCTTCTCCTGGTATCAGACCCAGTGCTGCACTGCAGCCTCTGCCCCACCCCAGCCACACACAGTGGTGCTGTGGGCAGGTGCAGCAGTGTGACTGTCTTTATCTGTCCTGATGGGCTGCCTGCCTAACTAGTTTCTCAGTGTTCCTTTCTTTCCTCCTGCCTGAATCTTCTTGTAGGCTTCACTTTGCTGGAACTGAGTGCACAGACAAGGGAAACAACAGAGCATGAGAGAAGAAAGGCAACAACTGTCCATTTAGGTGTAGAATGTATAGAAAGGAAAATCTAAGGACAACTCACCTGGTCACCCGAAAACTTGCATTTCACTGCATGCACAGACACAGGACTAGACGACGTGTTTGGTGGATGTCTTGCTGTGCCAAGCACTGCACAGATCTGAAGGCAACCAGAGTACCCTGAACAGCTTACAGTGGTACTTTACACTAACACATGACGCTGCCTTTTAATGACTTCCTCTGAGTTTCTATCATATCTTTTCAAGGTAATACACCCCTGAACTCTGTCTGCCCACTCTTTGCTCACCTCCTGCTGACTATAGTCTAGGAGAGGTCCTTTGTCTCTATTCAAAGCCCAGAGTTCAACTCCTTACCTTTCACTACTGCTGTGGAAACTTTATGAGGGTTTAGGCAAAGGCAAAGGGGGTGTGTTTCCAAGCAGGAGCCGGCTGTCCCCTCCCAGACAAGTCATGTGAGCCCAGTACCATGTCACTGTTAGTACTGGCGGAGTTCCCTGTGCGTACACGTGTGCTGTCACTCTGCTAAGCATTTGGAATATATCACTGCAGGTAAGAGTTTTTCATCGAGACTCAATGTCTACACCTGAGAGTAAAAAAGCCATCTACTACTTCAAAGATAGGTAGTTTTTATAACGCAGTAACTCATGTTTCAAGCACTAAATCGCTAGTGCCAGTGCAGCGGAATGAGTCAAAGATGTATTAAAAGGGTTACTGTGGAATCTGGCAAAAAACCAGCAGTCCAGTTCTCATTGTGTTGTATTAAGTCTATAAATTGCAGCAATGCTGTTGCCACATAAAGTCGTCAACCAGTTACAGGTATTGGTTCCATCTGTAAGGATAAGATGCAAATAGGTTAGCATGTGCTTCGGCTCAGTTGTCTTTAATGTGATGTTTACGGGCTGTAACGTCTGTAATTATGGTATTGCAGAGAGCAAGACGTAATTTGCAGTAGCACTGATCTTCATGAGGTAATTGTGGCCCAAATCTGTTACTTACCTTATATACGGTGCCACACTACAAACTAAGCTCTGAGAATTGAGTGCACTACTCACTATAACTTTCTGGGTTTATTTTTTCACACAAGGACAAATGAGAAATGTCATCTCTGCCTCACTGTTGGCCTTGTCTGGCTGTTTGCAGGTGAAGCAACACAAGCACTCATCTGGTGAGCAAAATCTCAAGGCAGCAGCAGCTACAGCTGCAGAGTTCTGCAAGCACAAAGAATGGGGGTGCCTCATCTGCACCTGGTTTCTTGTACTACAGCGATTTGTTTATCAATTAATATTTTTCTGGAAGAGTATTCCCAGAGCTTCCCTCCCGACCTCACACTGTCATCTTAGTGCAGTGAACATTTGCTGAGGCTTCATTTCAGATTTAAAACTGACACTTTCTCTTCATTAATCCTAAGTATTGCCTAGTGGGGAAAGAGTTTGAAATTCTTAGTTGTTGCTATTAATTGTTATTTATCACAGCAGACTCAACAGGCAGGAATGTGATTTCTTTCAACTATCTGTGTGCAGAGGAGGAAGTGGTAATTGGCATTTCAAGACAGGAGTGACACAACAATGTTGTCCTGAGCCCATCTGTATTTGGACCTGAGCTTACACCAGGAGGCCTGTTCATCAAATAGCCAGAAGAAGGTGATAAACCAGTCAATTTCCCAGACCTCAGTGTTTCTTTTCAACTGCTGTTCAATTCCAACACATATTATCTCTGAAATGTTGATACCCAATAGGAACGGACAGCTTGGCACAACAGTCACAGGACGTAAAGACAATTTACCTTCTGCCACGAGCCTGTATCCTGCGCTGGTTGGCAATAGTCAAGAAGCTGCTTCTGTCTGTTGTCACAGTCCTCCTCACCACAAACACTCTAACATTAGTACAGCCTTTGCCGAGGTATGCAAGGAGTCAAATTCCTTCTCAGCAGAAAGGACTTTTGATCAGGTGCTTCATAAAGTAACTTCTGTTTATTCACATTCCGTATGTTTTGTCATAGTTAGTTTGCTGCGCTGCCTGGGAAAAAAACCCATATTTGGAATACTATGAATGATCTTTCAGGATTACACCAACCCACACTGATAGTTCCTCTAATGTTGAAGAGCAATCTGAATTTAGTGCTTCTCACCTAATCCTTGATTCTTGCATTTTGAACTACAGATATATCGAGGTGTTGGAGCGAGTGCAGAGGAGGGCAATGAAGCTAGTGAAGGGCCTGGAGAATAGATCTTATGAAGAACAATGGAAGGAGCTGGAGCTGGTTAGTTTGAAGAAGAAGAGGCTGAGGGAAGACTTCATCACTCTCTATAATTACCTGAAAGGATGTTGTAGAAAGTTGGGTGCTGGTCTCTTCTCACAGGTGATTAGTAATAGAACAAAAGAGAACGGCTTCCAACTGCACTGGGGACGGTTAGACTGGACATTAGGAAAAATTCTTTCAAAGAAAGAGTAGTCAGACATTGGACCAGGCTGCCCAAGGGGGATGGTTGAGTCATCATCCCAGGATGTGTTTAAAGGTCATTTAGATGTGGTGTTGAGGGATATGGTTTAGGGGTTACCTTTGTAGAGTAGGGTTAATGGTTGGATTAAATGGTAGTTCAAGCACATTCAGCAACAGCTGCACCTTCTAAACTTCAGCTGAAGTTTTAAAATTGCTCTAAGTCTCTTATGATTTGTGATGCTGCTATTAAGCTCTAAAGGAAACAGACAACAGTTTCAACAGGGTGCAATCCAGGACACACAGCTCAGGCTGAGTAATAGGAAAATGAGCTAAAGCCCTTTATTCCACTTTACGATGTAACAGGTCTGCACATGCACACTGTGTTTTCACTCTGGTTGTAACAGAACCATGGAGAAGGTGTGAGGATTCTTCAAGAACCTGCTTTGGAGTGCTGGACCTGGAAGTCAGTCTGGTAACTTCCAGACACATGAGCTATGGGACTTTTTTAAGAGCAGGTGCTTGTCCCAGCTATTCCTCACCTTTATTAGCCGTGATCAAAACTAGCCATAATTAAAAAAGCTAACTCTGACTTCTTGAGCAAAATATGCCTCCAGCTCTCACCAACAGAGCTCATAAACATCCTTGAATAGCTTTTATTTTAAGCTACATGCAAAAAAGTGATCCTGCTCTGGCAGAGGTATTGGACTAGATGATCTTCCAAGGTCCCTTCCAATCCCTAACGTTCTGTGACTCTGTGAAAAACACTGCATGTGTCATTTACCAGAAGTGATAATTTCCTGCTGTGGGTTATTAAAGCAGCAAGGCACACATCTTCTCAGTGTCCTAAGAAGATTCACCTTCTCTTTTTCCCTTGGATACAACATACTTTCAAGCACTGGGTTTACAAACAAAACTAAAAACAATAGGGTAACTTTGAATTTTTTAGGAAAAGAAGTCTATCTTTATATTTACACTGTTATAATCTAACCTGCTAACAATGTTTATTTTCTTGCACAAAATCCCAAACTCATATGACCACGGGAAGAAAGGCGATAACTTTCTGCCAATGTAGCATATTGCATCATAAATTATGCAACACAAGAGACTGCAGAGCTGAAAAGGCAAAACGGTAATTACCTGTCATTTATTAAGGTAAACTTTGAATCAAAATCACATCCAATGTCATAAGATGCTGACAGCACCAAGGTCACCTGATAGAGAGTGGTACTTGGATGAACCTCTTCATACCTTCACGCTGAGGTATGAACCTCAAACCTGAGACACTGAACTAAGGTCTGAGGTGTAAAAGACACCAAGATCTGCTTTTCCACTTTTATCAAAATGATAGACAAGGAACTGAGATTCACTGAGAGACCCCCAAATGGTGGGCAAATAACTGTACCAGAAATGCAGACATTTATTGCCTATGCAACCCTGTCTGGAAGGCTGGCGGTCTAAAGGACTAGTAGCCAAGCTTCCAGATAAATTATCTGTCATCAGGCAGCAAAGCAGACGTTGGCTGCTGCATTTCACAAGCTGTTAACACTGCGCTACTTTTCCAGACACAAACGTCAGTTCTGAGTTTAGTTTAAATAGCCCTTTTAGAGCAGAAATGATCCCAAAATGTGCCCTTGTGGCTAAGGCAGCCAGTGGCATCTTGGGGTGGATCAGAAGCGCGGTGGTTAGTAGATCGAGAGACGTTCTCCTCCCCCTTTACTCTGCCCTGCTGAGACTGCGTCTGGAATATGGTGTCCAGTTCTGGGCCACTCAGTTCCAGAAGGACACAGAACTGCTTGAGAGTCCAGCCCGGGCCTCTCCTTGTGCTGTTGCCGAGGTCTCCCGGTTCCCACAGCCATGAGCATGGCGAGTACCTCAGATCTGAGGACCGGGAGAGTTGGAAGCAAATTCAGCTGTCCTTGCCCGGCCTCTGCGCATGCGCCGCATCTTACCCCGCCCCCTCCGTCCTCTCGCCACGCCCTGCCCCTCCGCGGGAGCGCGCGCAGGGTGGGCCGTGAGACCGGCGCACGCAGCAACGTACCCACCGAGCTCCGCCGTGCCCCACAACCCTGCCTCTGCTTCTCCCGCTCCGCCCCTCTCGCGAGAGCTGAAGCAGCGACCCGGAAGTGTCCCTTCCCCTCCTCGGAGGCCTCATCGCGCCTGCGCGGAGGCGAGCGGCCCTGGCCCCGGCTTCCGGGCAGGTACCGGGGGGGGCGGGGACGGAGATGGGCAGCGCTGGAGAAGCCGAGTGGCGGGGGGGAAAGAGGGGTAGAGCGGCCGGGTGGACCGGCGGCGGGAGAGCAAGCGGCCGGGAACCCTGGTGAGGTGAGGCTGAGGAGAGGGTTGAGGAGTGGAGTGATGTAGGACCCTCTCCCGCTTCAGCACCGGGTTGAGCCGCGGCCCTGAGCGGGCCCAGGCCTGAGGCCGCGAGGCCTGGGTCGCGGGTGAGCGGGGAGTTTGGCGGGTCCACACGCAGCCGTTGCGACCCGGGCAGTCTCAGGGCCTGGCTTTCAGCGCTGCGGGTGGGTAACTGTGAACAGGCGGCGATTGGTCGGTGCAGCGTGGCTGTGGCCGCCGTTAGAATAATCACAAAATGGTTTGGGCTGGAAGGGGCCTTGAAGATCATTGAGTTCCAACGTGCTGTCATGGGTAGGGTCACCTTCCACTAGACTAGGCTTCTCCTAGCCCCGTCCAACCTGGCTCTGGACACTTCCAGGACGAGCTGTAGTATCACCATGTTCCCCAGCCACCAGAGAGGCTCCCGGCTGTGGACATGCGCCCCGTTAACTGTTGGTAAAAGCAGTAACCAGTTAACAGCGTTAAACATGAGCGCTCCCGTGTTGTGTTTTGTGCTCAAAGTTTCAGAGTTTATGCCAAGAGAAAAAGAAAGGGAGAATGATTCTTTTCATAAATAACAGCACTGATAACTACACCCACTCCTGTAACCTGAACAGGTGCTGGAAGTTATCTTCTTGATCAGTGTGTTTACAGGAAATTATAAAAGCTAGAAAAAAACTTTGTATAAACTTTAAGTGGGCTATTTGAAGCTGGAAATGTGTGTCTGGCTCTGACTTTAATTTGTATCTGTAGATCTTCATTAAAAGCATTATTTATTTATGTGTTTAACACAGCACACCAATAAGATCTCGCAGCTTGCAATCCTGCGTTGTCATCTGAGTTCAACGTAGCTGCCTTTACTCTGGTCCATGCAAGATGCCAGCAGCCCTAGCAGAGAATAGCCAGGTTATCTGTGAAGTATGGGCGAACAACCTGGAAGAAGAGATGAGGAAAATTCGAGAGATTGTTCTAAGTTACAGCTACATTGCAATGGTAAATGTTTGATGCTTGACTTTATTCCATTAGTTGAGGGATTTTTCTTTGGATTAGAGGAATAAGTTGATTATTGAATGGGAAATTACTTTCCCCTATCATCAGGCAAACCAAGGTAGAAATTAAGTGTTGAAAAATTAGAAACAGTTCAAGAGAAACTTTCCAGAGTTTAATGCAATTAGTTTTGAGGATGATTTGAATGAAAGATGGAGAAGAGAGAGAACAACTTAAAAACCTGATTTCATTTACAGTTTAGCTATTTATAATGTACCAGTTTGTGCAACAGAAAAGTGAATCAGGTCAGATGTACAGTTGGGTTTAAATCTTTAGTTGTCCAACAGTGTGTTTGTCCTTTGAGTGGGTGGTTGTTTGTTGCCTGGTCCTATAGGACAATCAGCCTGCAAGTGACACCTGGTCACCTGGGGTGTCTGCTTTTTAATGAGGTCAGTTGTTTTTTAGAGAAGGAATTTATTCTGGCTGTATGTGTGTGTATGTTTGTGTGGTTTTGTGTTCTTCGGAAGGTTTTATTTAAGGCAACTAGAATCTCTTCCGGGTCAGAAGAATCTGTTACTGCTCCTGTGAGTCCCTGTTTGCTTGGCAGGAGGCAGTTAGGTACAGAAATCACTGGTTTTCAGTTGCGGTACTCTGAAGTTATGTCACCTTTGCTTAGGAACATTCAACTTCAAGAGAAGACCAAAATAAAAGTGTGGCACAGAAACACATACTGGTGCAGAGTGTGCAGTATTTCAGTGTTGAACACAGTTGTTTAAGTGAGTAACATGTTCTGTTGTTCTGTGTCACTGTGAGATGAGCTTTCTAGTTTCTGTTTGAGCTTGTGGAAAGCTCATGGTCTTGTTCTAGTGGCTGTGCTGTAAGAGTGGACAACCTTGGGCATTGGAGAATTTTGTCAGGTACGCAGCGCTGGATGTTTTGTAGTTCTTCTTTGTATACACTCTAGTAAGTAGAAGTTGCATGACCTAGTTGGAGAGTGTAAGTAGTCTGGAAGTTTGGGTTTAAACAGCCCAGTCACTGTCCAAGTAAAATGTTCTTCATCTAATAGATTGCTGCTCTGTTGTTAAGGTCTGTTTTGACTGGCAGTAGTTTCAGTTACTGTAGGCATTGGCTGTTCCTCAAAACCAGTGAAGGTTATCACTGGCCTGTCAAATGAAGATGGTCTGACTGCTAAATTTAACCTGCATTTAGAACAGGAAAAAACACTGACTAAATTTTAAAAGGTCAATTTTAGTGGATTTAGGGAAAAGAGAGTCCTTTGTGAGAGAGAGATGTTTCGATTATTCGGTAGTGCATATTGTGTGACTTTGTAACGTTTTTGTTTTGGAATAAAACACCTCTGCAAGAAGGGTTATCTGTAATAAATGAATGAATTCAGCAATTAACTTGTGTAGGAGTTTTAGTGTCTGATTCACAGCTGTTTAAAAGCTGTGTGAATATGGAAAAGGGAGACAATTCACAGAATGCAGTGCTGAGACCTGCAAGCATGGAATTGAATAGAGTTCTAAAAGAGTGATAATAGTAACAACTCTTAATAGAGGAGGTAGTGAAATAAGACTTTTCCCTTCTCTCCTAGGACACAGAGTTTCCTGGAGTTGTTGTGAGGCCAATTGGTGAATTCCGCAGCTCCATAGACTACCAATACCAGCTCCTTCGGTGTAACGTTGACCTTCTAAAAATTATCCAGCTGGGCCTGACTTTCACAAATGAGAAAGGAGAATATCCTTCCGGCATCAACACCTGGCAGTTTAACTTCAAATTCAACCTTACGTGAGTCTTTTGATTGATCACCTGCTCTCTTCTGCTGAGGTGATGGTTTCCTTTGACAGATGCAGGTGTCTGTGTTTTAGCCATGCCCAACTCCTGTGTGTAATGTGCTTTCCTGTGACAAATAGCATATCTCCATAATTCTATGTCTTAAACCTTTTTCTAGACAGTCTTATGGTTTTAAACTTTTGATGTTTATCTGGAGATAGAAATACGCTATTATGTCTGTATCTATATGTAATGAATGCCATCACTTTCTGCTACAAATAAATTGAATGTGCTGTTTTCAGCAAAAAGGCAAATATTAATTTACAGATACATGCTAAAATGTGACCTAGGATTTATAGAAAAATCATCACACCTGTTTGGGAGAAGGACTCTTGTTAAATGGAGTGTGGCAGCAGTGTTTGTCTTCTCCAAACTGCAGTGTCCTGGGTTACAGCTGAAGTGCATTTCATTATCCCTTCCCTCGTCCTTGTAAAGGCAAACTCAGTGTAATTACCACTAGCGCTGCTGCAAATAAAGGGAGGGGTTGTCTGGCAAAGACACACTTCTAGGGGAAATGGGTCAGTATTTTTAAGGAACTGTAATTGGGAAATACTGCAAAACCTCATAGTTAATGTGTGCAGATATTAACAGTTCTTGAACCCTGAAGTCGCAGTTTACTTCCACAAATATGTGAGCCTCTTGCAAGTATTTATATCAGAGTCCAGTGGTTTTCACAGCGTGATTTGATGCAATTAGCACACTTGGAATGAATTTTGCTCTCTGTTGTCACATCCGTACCCTCTCTTTTGGACTTTCCAATGAAGCATACTAGTACAGAAATCAGGTTCCTGCTCAGCGCTCTACCAAGCCTGTCATCAGTCACCTGGCATAGTCAAGCATTACACAATTTTCTATACTTCCAGAGATGGAGCAGGAGATGATGATAAGGTGGGATTGTGCTGTGATGTGAAAAAGGAAAATGTAGACAGGAATGGTGCTGACTGCTCTAATGCTGCCCATCTTCCTATCTAGATCTCCCTTTTATCTGCTCTCAGCTGTGATGCTTCCACTGGCCTCACAGAAGTAGCATTTTACAAAATGTCGTGCAGCTCTATGGAGGTGGATTCTTTGGAATTTGCACTAGCAACAGAATTATTAACTAGTTATGATTGCAGAATAGCTTGTTACAGGTGCAGGAGGCTGCAGTACTGGTTTTAAAACTGATTCAGCTTGAATTTTTTAGAGACACATGTAGAACCCAGAAATAACCTAGTAGTCCCTCCAATTTTTGAAATACAGCTTGGGATGAATTTTTTTAAAATGAGCCTGAGTCGGTGGCACCTTAAGTGCAAATCTGCTTTTCTCTTTCAGAGAGGACATGTACTCTCAGGATTCCATAGACCTCCTTGCCAGCTCCGGGCTACAGTTCCAGAAGCACGAAGAAGAAGGGATTGATACCCTGCATTTTGCTGAGTTGCTTATGACATCTGGGGTTGTCCTTAGTGACAGTGTGAAGTGGCTGTCCTTCCACAGGTAAGTCCGAGATGGCCAGGAGGATCTCTTTGGGACTGAAATACTGCTGCTGTTGTCCATGTAGACTGATGCAGAGTTGAAGAAGAATTAGCAGCTCTTCCATTCTTAAAATCAGCTTAAAGATACAAAGGTCAAAATTAAGAAGTAAGGTCATTTGGCATTTTACTTTGTGCTAGCACTTACAGTGGTCTGAATTCTGTGCGTGCGTTGCTTGCAAATCCTCTCACTGTTACAGCCTTCCTCTATGGAATTAAGTAATCAATGAATTGAAATGTGGTTTCTACACTTAGTAACTCATGTGCCTTGTGAAGTAAGGGGTTTGTTTCTTCTTCTTTACAGCATTGGTCATGGTGTTAATTTCTGTGTTGTGTTTACACAGGGGAAGTCAATTCTATGTAGTTCAGGAGTCCTTCATGTCAAGTTTCAAGCAACTTGATCACAAAGCCTCTGGTCCATGGTATTATCCCAGTGAAAGGACTTGAGGTAGGGGGAGGTGGTGGCAGCAGCTACATACTAGGTTTTCCTGCCCTAGTTTCTTGCTCTTTTTCAAACTACAGAAACTTGCAGTGTTGGGAAGAGAAGTACGTTCTTCCCAGGGGCTTAGCTGTTCTGCGAGAGGTCAGGGATGGCCCCCAGAGAGCATGGAAAGTCCTGCACTGACAGGTGATCAGGATGAGTTTTGGCTCTGATCCAGAGGAGTTCTATGAATGTCAGAAAAAGTTAAAGGTTTGAAAGCTACAGCATGTAAAACTCCTGTGAAAAATTTGTTACTGGTACCAACCAAGTACAGGTGTTGCCCCCTTATCTGCTTTCTGTTTTTGTTTGCAGTGGTTATGACTTTGGTTACATGGTGAAGCTGTTGACAGATTCCAGGTTACCAGAAGAGGAACATGAATTTTTCCACATCTTGAACCTTTTCTTCCCATCCATCTATGATGTAAAGTACTTAATGAAGAGCTGCAAAAACCTCAAGGTACTTGTATCTGCCCAGCAAGCAAGTGATGGATGTAATTGTGCAGTAAGTCCAGTGACAGAACTGCTGCACACACCAAGTCCTAAAACCAGAATGTGTGTGACAACTAGTAGTCACACACTGGCACACGTGACTGAGTTGTGTCTAACAGCTGCTGCCTCCCCAGTTTTACCTTATCAATAGGTGCGTTACACAGGGGACATTCCTATAACCTTCCTTCCGGTTTGTGTGTCAGTAATTCCAGAGGCTAATTACAATTCAGCATGCTTATCTTCCTCTGCAAAGTGGAATGCTGCTGCTTACATGAACTACTACATGACTGGATTAACTGGTAGGCACTCAGATGGTCGGAAGTAATTTTATCTACTGAATCACAGCTTCAGTTGAGGAATGGGGAGGCATTTGTAACTTATGAATGTAGCCATAGTCATCTCGAGTAATTCAGCAGGAAAGAGGTACCTAAATTTGAGAAGAGCATTTATGCATTCTTGAACAGCATTTACCACTGTCTGACTCACAGCTCTTTTATTTGCACTGCTGGAAGCTGCATAGATCCAGCATGGCTAGTGTTTGCCATTGTAATTCAGAGCAGTGTGGCCATTTTGGTAAGCCATAGGTCTTCCAAAACAGAACCTGTTCTGTTCTTGTTGCAGGGTGGCCTTCAAGAAGTGGCAGATCAGCTGGATTTACAGCGAATTGGGCGACAACACCAGGCAGGATCGGACTCTCTTCTCACAGGAATGGCATTCTTTAGAATGAAAGAGGTACCACACTGTTCTTTACTGTTCCTTTTGCAGTTCGTATTTGTGCACGTTGACATCTACAATGTGATTTTGGTTTTGGGAGCCTTGTGGCCATCACACTTGAAATTACTAGTAGGAGTTTGTATTAGCACAGACATCTTCTGCTTACTCCTCTTCCATGCGCTTACTGAATTCACATGCTGCATCTTAGAGGTGGCTGACGTTAAAGGAGCTGCTTAATTGACTTTGGGTAATTTCTGAGTTAGAGCACAGTTAAACAATACTTGTTTCTTTCCTCTTTTTTCCAACCTGCAGTTGTTTTTCGAGGATACAATTGATGACGCAAAGTATTGTGGGCGGCTGTATGGCCTTGGCACAGGAGTGGCTCAGAAACAAAATGAGGATGTGGACTCGGCCCAAGAGAAAATGAGCATTCTGGCTATTATCAACAACATGCAGCAGTGATAAGTGGTACTGCTCAGCACAACGTGGTTACCATATTGGCAGCTGCTGTCCTCAACCATTTTCCCTAATAGTCTCTCAAACAAAAGGCATCTACAGTGTACAGCCTGCAGTTTTGCTGAGGAGCTGCATCTTCATTTGAAACCCAGCAGAACTGATTTCCTAATGCCAGCATTTGTGGTTTGCCATTTTTTTAATACTAAGGGCAAAAGACAGAACCTCCTGTGTATACCTCTTTTTTTTTTTTCCTCTTTATACTGTACAGAATCTGCAAGGAAGACTTAACGGTAGAATATTTAGTAGAGCTGAAAGCCGGTGAAAACAACACAGACTTGCACACAAATATGCAAATTGTGCTTTATAAAGCTTATTTTAAAACTTCTGCATGTTGTGAGGGTGACGGCTTCACTTCATGTTTTGCTTATTTTATCTTGGCGTAGTCTGTGGAAATTGCTCCCTTTGATCACTGCAGAGGTTTGGGAACAGATCACATTAAATATGATCCTTGCAGCTAAAAATATTCAGATACTTGTGTTAACAATGGAAATAGAGATTACTGGAGCTGATTTGATCAGCTCCCTGTAGTTTCTAATTCTGTATGGTTGGTACAGGTTTGACCCATACTAAGCTTCAGCTTAGTTCTTATGGGTATTAATAAACTGTTCTGGAAATAGCTAAGAGGCCTGTAAGTTCACCTTTGACAGGGTATTGGACTAGTGCTCTGACTTCAGGTTACTTCAACTCAACTGACAAGTTTTATTCTTCTTGCAACACAAGCAGTTCAGCAGATGGCTATCTGTTCCTTCTCTTGCCCCTCTATTTCTCCGGCCCCTAACTTTACTATATGCTTAATATCAGCCAGAACAGCTTCATTTCTCTCCATTATAAAACTTCTGAAAAGTAGTTAGAGGATGGAAGAACAACCTGGGATTCTAACCTTTAAAAAAATGAGCTATTTTTTTCCTCAACAGCTCTGTAATGACATTTCTTAAAAAAAACCTAAGGAAAAACAAAACCAAAAACCCTTTTGGACATGGCTAATTTAAAATTTTAAGAGTGTCTTGCATTTTAAACAAGCTTAAACAATCCGTTATCAGGACTTGAGGTTTAGAGCTGGTATTTAAAATGCTTGTAAATACTACTAGTTTTTAATTTTTGTAAAATAAATTGCTTTAAACCAGGCCTTGTTTTGGATTTTCCATCAACCACTAAAATTTCTGAACTTCAGACTTTAAAATCTGAACTTGAGCATTACGTGGCCCCACAGGTTTCTGTATTTTACAAGTTACAGTGAGCTACTGGGGCAGTTCTTAGTAAAATCTGCTTTTGAGCTTGAGTAGCTGACGGTGTCCTTGGGGGGATGTGTATTCTCTTTCTTCTCATCTCTTGGTACAGCTGGCAGCACTGGAGAGTATTTTGAGGCAGCGCAGCCACATGAAGTGAAAAATGCCTTTTACTCATCTGTCTTGTGTGACGTTTTCCTGCCTCAGCTAAGCCCCTACTTTCAAGTGTAGGAGCGCTCTTTGGTTAAGCACCAGCTCCCCCTTCTGGTTTTCCGTACAAAATTTAGCAAGTCGATTTGCAGGCAACAGTTCACCAGATTGAAACAGCTACAGAAGGAGCTCTTAGAAGCCCCTGCCCTTCACCTCCTGCTCTTCCACGGTGTTCTGATCTGTCAGTATAAATTCTACAAGCTGGCTGGGAGAATCTGGAACAGGTCTTGATCTAAACAAATGATTACAGTACTTAACAGCTTTCTAAATTCATGACCTACCCCACTCCACCATTTTAACCATTTCAAGTCTTGCTGCTATAAATTACTACAATTGCTGTTGTGTTCTCTAAGGCTTATGCAACCTTGTTCTTTTCTTAGGAAGAGTCATCTAACAGGAGAAGCAAAGCCTTTAAGCTGTAAAACTGGTCAAAAGGTTGTGTGTTCAAGACTCCAGCCTCTAGAATCCTGTTACTTCTAGAATTGCAGCTTTTCTAGAGCGTTTCACAGTACCTCAAATTCACCATTACTGCAGCAAAAAGCAGTTTGTTCAGCCATGGATGTTCCCAAAAGCAAGCAAACCTTGGAGATCTGGAGAAGTCCTTTCTTGCTGGAAACAGAAAAGATCCTGCCCTCCCTTTTATGTTGTACAGTTGGCTTCACCATGCAAAGCTAAGTCATAGCCCACACTTGACTTATCTCTTTGAGTTTGCTGTATGTAGTATGTTTAACAACAAAAAGACCCCTCCCCCAAATATCCAGACTCATTTTTAATGCATTTGCCCTGGATAGATATTTCTGTCCATCAAATTAAATGCTAATTCATGGTGGTTGAAGACTTTATTTAAGGGAGGGAATATGAGCTTGCAATGCTTTTAAGAACAATAATTGCTTAAGAGTCAGTCTGTTTACAGAAACCATTGTTTTTCCTGAGGGCAGCTACTATTCCTCCTCTGCTGAAGGACTGATAGAGCTGCTCAAAACTGTTTCTCTTGCATATAATTAGCAAGAGCTTTCATTAGCCTAACTCCCAACAAATAAAAAAGACTATATAGAACTCCTGTGTACAGTTCAAGGCCACAAACTACTGCTTTCAGTTTTCTAACACAATCTCATTAAGCAGTAGTTGATGACTACAAGTGAGTCTGTATATAAAGCTGATTTCTTGCAGTTTCATCCAAAACAACCAGCCATCAAAACAAGCCTTCACTTGACAAAACAGCCTTGGTTTTAAGTAGCTGTAGGCAGCTCAAGTGAGAGAGTTTGGTCTCAAAATATCATGTCAAGAACTTTCTGCCAGCCTTCTTGTAAGTGTCAGCACTACCATGTTTCCCAAGGATATCCAGTGCCTGCTCGTGTAGTTCGGGAGGGCACTGGGAGCCCATGTGGAGGAGCACAAGGCAGCACTCCAGCACATCAGGGAATGGGAAGACCTGCAGGAAAAGGAACGTGAGGTGAGTCCTAGTCTTTCAGTTATAATTGTTCAACTACAGCATGTTTAGGCAGCAAGCTCTGTAAAGACACTACTGTACAGTGGATCTTTGGAATAGATAGTCATGACTGATGCAGTTTTTTTCCTGAGTGAACTAGCTCATGTTTAACCTGATTTGTCCTGTCTTGCACAATTGCTGTCATTACTTTTATTAAGAACGAGAAGGCAGAGGGAACAAGACAGCCTAGGAAATAGTTTTCAGATGTGTGATGTGTAGTTTCTGCAGTTCCTAAATTTCTAAACTTTACATTCCTGATTTCAGTGTTAATGAAAATGGTTTTGCATGCTTAATTCTAAGTAGTGAGAGACTATCTCTGTTTCTCTCATGGAGGTGCTTTACTTAGAGTTTCCAAATGCACAGAGAAAGTTAGGCTTGAAAGGAAAGTATCCCCTTGACGCCATGTGTCAGTTCTCGCTAAAAATTGCTATTGGGGCCACAAAGAAAGTAACTTTTTGTATGAAAAGGATTCTGTGACGAAGCTGCCCTTACCAAAAGTTGTGTCCTTTCTCAGAAGAGGCAGTGTGGTTCTGAAAAACTTACCTTTAAATTGTCAGGAAATTCTGCTAGTTTCTGCTTTGCTTTTAGAAGCTGCTTCGTTAGCTCAGGGAGTGTAATTGGTTCCTTTATTTCATCTTTACTGTAAAGAAGAGAGCAGATGTCATGAGTAACTGTTCTGTTTATGTGACTGCATAGCTTCCCTCCTGTATGTGGTGCACAGGAGATTGCTGGACAAGCGTCACACACGCTAGCTCATTCTTGCCAAGCGCCCAGATCATTGTTCAGCACAGAGACAGACCTCTTAGATCACACCTGTCCTTTAATTATCCTCCTCTTTTCAAGCTGCCCTATGTATTCACCATATTAACGCACCCTGTGTATCAGGATGTTACTCAGCTGAGTTGATGCACCATGGTAGTTCAGCCCCAGGGAAATGCAAGGCTTGATCTGTATGTTGAAGTGGCTATGGGTGACAGATTTCAGATTAGAGACAATCTGAGCTGAACAAGGAATTTGCTGCCCAAACACATAAAAAAGCAATTATTTTCTTTCTGGGCTTTCATGTTCTCAAGCTTACCAATTTGTCTTGTTGCTCTCAGAGCATGGTTTGTCTGATTCCGTCTCTGAGCTCTGCTCCAGGTTGCTTTCCTGGGTGCTTCCATTTTTGTTTTCCTGAAGGTTGTTCCGCTGCTGCTGATGCTGGTGGATCATATCTGCTAAAATCTGCTGGACCTTAGCTATATCTCGCTGGGTGTTCTGTAAAGCGGCAAACTCTTCTGAGAGAAGCACTTTGCAGCCATTCAGTTGCCTGTCTACCAAATCGACTGTGCCAGTTCTCAAGTCACTTTCTGTCTCACACGTTTGAACTTCAGTTGTATTGCAGAGGTTTACATCCATCTCAGCTGCTGTCTGATGAAGGCTTTCTTCAGAGGAATGATCTGAAATGCAACTCTTCTCAGGAGCTGTCTGCTCACTCAGACACAGTACAGGATCCACAACAGCCTTTTGCAAGACAAGAGAGTCTTTGGGTGGTTTCCACCACAAGTCATACAGCAGTCCGTAAGCCACAAAGCCCTCTAAACTTCTGCAAGTGTCCATGTTCTCAGAATTTGTGCTGTCCAGTTTGTGTTTCAAACTATCACATCCTAATAATGAAAAAAGAGATTGGAAATCCCTGTATGTGATTTATAAAGGAAAGGACCACATCTGGTAAATGAACAGCTATCCTGGGGATCCAAACAAGAGATTCTCTCAGATGCTGCAGGAGCAGGAAAGCAAAGACAGACAGCTCTGGCCTCTTTCTAAACACATCTCTCTATTCTAGCTAGCATGAGACCACGTGTTCTCATCCCCTACCACAAACTTCCATGCTCCGAAGCTCCGTGTTTTTCATGTTATCAAGAGCTGCACAATAAATGCACTGAAATACTCTACAGAAAATGGAAGGATGGGTGGGCTAGAGTGATGTGGAACTACAACATGAACAGAGCTTCCCAATGTCCCATCTCCCTTACAGAACAGAATTTGCTCAGTTTCCTGTGCCACCCCCCCAGCCAAAACTGGTGAGCTGACGCCGTGACACAAAATTCCTCCATCGGAAATTCTGATGGCCCAACAGCCGAATTCTACAGGTTTCCATGTATATGAGTAATATTAACAGGCACACAACTGTGCTTACAGGGAAAATCACCCTTGTCTGTCAGTGGCAGGAGATACCCAAGAAGAGACTTACCTTCAGGAAGGATGATATTGCAGATGTCTTGCATCAGAGTGAAATTACCAGCATCGTAACTGCGGGTCACAGCTCCAACAATACTCTTCACTGCCTCATCCCAGGTAGCAGTCTGATAACTCAGGGCTGCAAGGGTCAGGTCATGGGAAATATGGAAGAGCACCTACAGGAAGCACAAGAGAGCAAGATTAGTGGTTTTACTGTGTAGTAGGAGTTACTCACAGCTTATGACCATTCTGGAAGAGCCCAGAGACACATGACTTAACAACAGTACAATGTGCAGTTTCCTTTGTGCAGGAGACAGAGCACTTCTACATTTCTTGTAACAGGAAAATGAGCAGCTGGGTCCTGCTGAGCACACCAGATGTCACCACAGACTTCAGTCTCTTGGGAATGGCTGGCACAACACTACAGAGTGGATTAGTGCAACCAAATCCACATACCTGCTTTGGGTGTGTGTTGCTAGTAGAAGGAGGATGCTCGATACTGCGCAGCTGCTCCCGTGCACATGTGGCTTGTTCAGTGCTGTCCATACCGAATACACTCTGCCATACTTCTATCACCATGTCAAAAAATGAGGCTTCTCTGTTCAGCTCCCAGTTGTGGTAACAGGGAGGCACCGGGCTCTTTCTGCTACAGGGATTTCTTTCACTAAGGCACTTGCAAAGCAGTTCGTTAAGGCAGAAAACAAGTCTTTGTCCCTTTAATAAGAAGAAAACAGAAAAAAGACTGAGCTGCTGTTAAAAGAAAACCAGTCCCACACTGAACACAGCAGGCAGATGAATTTAAGAACATTGTGGCCAGTAGCAGCTTGTTGGTGACAGACCACAATTGCAGCTGCCGAAGAGCAATGGTAATAGGGACTAAAGTCAGAAGGAAATGTCAGAACAAGCTAAGATAGCCTTCTGCTTCTCAGTCCACCCAAGAACATTTCTGGATTAAGCCTCTAGCAGATACCTTTCAGGTAGTTGTAGAGGGCAATGAGGTATCCCCTCAGCCTCCTCTTCTCCAAGTGAAACCTGCCCAGCTCCCTCAGCCTCTCCTTATATGATTTGTTCTCTAAACCTCTTATGAGCTTGGTAACTCTCCTCTGGACACGTTCCAGCATCTCAATGTCTTTACTATGATGAGGAGCCCAGAACTGAACACAGTATTCAAGGTGAGGCCTCACAAGGGCAGAGTACAAGGGCACAATAACTTCCCTTCACTGACCACGCTGTTCCAGGATCCTGTTGGCCTTCTTGCCCACCTGGACACACTGTTGATTCATATTAAGCCAGCTGTCTACCAGCACCCCCAGGTCCTTTTCTGCTGGGCAGCTTTCAAGCCACTCATCCCCAAACCTGTACCACTGCTTGGGGTTATTGTTTTCTCCACGTCTTCTTATCATCAGTACAATACATAAAAAATCCCACTTTTCTCAAGTTTCAGAATATAAGCAATATGGAGCTTATGAGCCTCCCCACCATGGGCCTTTTGCCTCTGTGAAGGCACGTGCTTCAGCACAGGGTCATTGCAATTAATTTTTAGAAACATTTTGAGGCAAAACCAGCTCAAAGAACAACCTGAACACTACTAACATGGTTAATCTGGAGAGAGATGTTGTGAAAGCAAGCATAAACAAGACTCACAAATAAGGTTTTATGTTGCTGAAGGACTTCCTGGGTTCCCACCCAGTTCCTGGATAACAGAAGGTCTTGGGCACATCTGAAAGACAAAGTTGCTGACAACTCCTCCTCTCCAGCTATCAGTGCAAGCTCAGCAGCAGTTTTAAGGGACATCACATCCCCCTTTTTTGCCAACACCTTAACTGCATCATAGGGTGAAGAAGCTCCCAAATAACTGAAAAGAGATAAAAGCAAATTGCCTTGATTAGTACTACAACACTGTTTTTAAGTTGTATTGCCACGCAACAGCACACACACACACGAAGATAAACGTCTCTTCCACAGGATCTCAGAGCTTTCATCACTCTGCTTTACCAACCTCTGCTCTAGACATACAGCACCTGATCTGGAATGGAAATTTACAAATGGAAAGTCACATGGGCTTGTAATAGCCTTCTAGTAATGCCTCTGGAAAGAGAGGGCTCTACCATTGGCATGGAATTTGGACCTTCTGCTTCAGACTGCCCTCCAAAGCTTCTAGCTCCACTAGACGTGGATGGAGTCTAGTGAGATCAAGCTCAGAAAGCACCTTAGACAAATAGTGACCAGATCAGTTAACAGGATTCAGCTGCTATAACAGCAGTCTTCTTTGTTTCGGACATGAAACCAATTCTGTCTCCTTCACAGCAACACTCACCATTTGGCAGCCATGGAATAATGACCATCTTTCTCTAACAGAGCTGCCCACCCGGTGTAGAGATCCTTCAGGATTGGATCATCTGGACGCAACCTGGCCTTAGCAATCACAATTGCTTCCCTAATGCACGTAAGAGAAATCACACAGAAAAGTTAATTATGTACAACAGGTGAACCAAAATGTCAAATCCACCCCAATAGAAAAGAAAAGCAAAAATCTAAACATAAATATACAGCAACCTGTAAAAGTGGTTAACTTTCAGGAGATCGATGGCCTCATACACTTTATGGATGGACAAAAGATGGGAGGCAGCCTTCACGTACTGCTCCTGAAAACACAGCTGCTTCGCAAAGGCTTCTACTGTCCAGACCCAGGCCTGATACCCAACTGCAACAGAAAGCAAGTGGAGTTTTAAAACTGGAAGAACTCCTGTGGGGTGACATCATCACTGGTTTCTTCAGCATGTACCTATTCTCTGCTACAGACTGGTTTCTTGTTTATTAACTATGCTACTAGGCGCCACTGAGACAATGAATCAGGGCAAAGCTACAGGTCTTGAACATCACTGTAGGACTTCACTACAAGTAAAATAGCTTAAAAACCCATTTAAACCAACAGCAGCTGGAAGGACTGCTATACAGTACAGAGACCAAATTTTGTGGGGTTTCAGGAGGATGGGCTTGCTCCTTCTAAAAGCCCCAAAGGAAGACACTCTTTTTTCCCACTACCCCTGCATAAAGGTACTTGCAAAAACATCCCAGTCTTGCCCATAATTAGGACATGTTTTGTCCTAATTATTTTTCCTTCCTTCCAGTCTAGAAAAATCACGAGTTTCCAACCCAAAGCAATCCCAATGAGGACACCCTTAGCAGTTTATGTGTTACAAGAACAGGCCTACCCATGGGTGAGATTGCTACCAGCTGGTCTGTTAGCTCTCCTCTCTCAGCAGCAGCCTGGAGGACACCTTTCATATCTCCTTTCCACAACATTAGCTGCTGAAAGAGCTCTGGATGCCCACTCTCCAAGTGCTGTTTTCCTGTTGGAAGCAAACATATGTCCTGTCAGCACAGATGCAACAGCATTATCTGCCACAGTAAAGTAACTTGGCAGAAGTGAGATTATTCAAGCTTAAGATATTGCAGACTTGCATCGGAAAGATGTAAAAACTAATTTGGAAAAACCACATTTTTCTTCTTTTCACAAAGACTTACGTTCCTAATCCTGCACTTTAATCTACAGTAAAGAGAAACTCGAGCATTTTTCCCAATCTGTGTTCTCCTTCAATGTAACAGTTGCAGCAGCCATACAGTCCAAGTCAATTCATCACTGCACCTACCTTCCACATCAATCATCTTGTGCAGAGAAGACCTGTCTGTGAACAGCCCCAAGTGGACGCGATCCTCGAGGTCAGGGGACACATCTTCATTAGTATCTAAACCAGACAAAAAGACTATTTAATATTTGCTACAACACTGGGAACTGGGACCTGCCAAGTCCCTCTACCACTCAACTGCTAGCAAATGCTTATGTCTCCTCTTTCTTTCCTGCTCAGCAGATTGTAACAGTTTGCAGATCAACACTCAGAATGTGCATCTCCGTTTGATGTGAAGGACCATGGCTGTGTAGAAAACTTACTTTAAATCAAACACAGCATGTTCTTTTGTGTGAGAATACAAACATCCCCGTCACGATGTTTTTTCTCCAGCCTGTATAACACTTCTGAAGGTGAAAAACGCTTTGCATGTAGGCAGACAGTTCCGTCCTACCTCCACAACACAGGATCCTACTCAAAAACTGTCTGGAGTGGCTACAGAGTGCTGGAAAACTGCAAGAGAAGTTACATTAAGAGCCCACAACTCATCCCATACTTTGACAAAGGTAAGGATTTAACAATACATAATGCCTAGTGGAAAAAGTCCTTGAACACATGCTTCTGACTACCTCAGAGCACCTACCCTCCACGTATTTTAGCTTAAGACTGATACCTTTGCTTTTCAGACATGCAGCCAGCCTTAAGCAGTCCTGATACAATTCATCTTTTGATCTGTGATCCATGAATGTGCTGAAGGGCAGAATAGAACGAGGCTTCCTCTTCTTCAAAGAGGTATCAGGAGCTGAAAAAGCAAAAATAAATCACACATTTTAGTTGCCGCTGCACAGTAGTTATGAGAGTCTCCTACAGGAGAACTCTCCAGTGCATTCCAAAATGTGCTCTTCCTCACACAGGAAATAAAAACCCCCGTGCTCAGGTGCCACATGCACCTCTGACTTTTGAATATTGATCACTTAGTATCTTTTAATTGCTAGTTTCATTCCAGGCAAGACAGGTGGAAAAATACACAATTTAAACCCACATTAAACAACTACTCAATTGACCTGACAAATAAAAAGAAGCAGCAACATAGTAAGTTTCAGAAGTTTTAACAATAGGCTCTTCTTTCTCTATATTTAAGGGAAGCTGCACCGAAACAAAAGCTTGAAAGAAAGAACTGTGCCTTGATGCAGGACTGGTAGAAGTCCCTGAACCATACTAACTTGGTTTCTCTTTGGGTGGATCCTTTCTCACAGAAATGGCTTTCTGGGTCACAAAAGGCTTTGACAAGCTCAATGAAGAATAATCATATGTGGATGAAGACTTCTCCTTGGACACTGTGAAGTTCAGTGATACAAAAAGGAGAAACAAAACATTAAATTTAGTGATGCTCTGAGGGATAAACAATCTGAGAACTACTGAACTAAAATGATTTGATTATTACCAGTCATGGAGACTTTGTCAGGCAGCTTTGCCTCCTGAGCTTCTTTTTCTCCTTCAGGGTCCGACACTCCATTTTCCTCTGGCAACGTTTCCTTCACATTCTCATCTCCATTCACAGCATCACTTAAATCCTGCTTGGCTGGACTCTTTTCTGCAGGCCTTTTCTTCTTCTTGGCTTTGACTTTTGGTTGTACACTTCTTTTTTTCTCTAATTCTATACTCTTTTTGCCTGGAAAAGTTTGCAAAAGTTACCCTGGTATTACCTATAAAGGTTTTTGGTGTATTACATGACTCTCGAGTTCAACATTTGGTTTCCAAAGTTGATACAAATTCAATGTAAGAACTTACACCGTTTCAAGACAGCAACTTAATTTCCCAGCTCCAGTGTCATCTTCAGTAAAGGATCTTTTGTTTGAATACACTTACCCTGAGGAGGCCGTGTATGTTCCTGCTTTGAGATCTGCCATTTGTGAACTGAAAAATCATCTGCTCCCGTATAAACAGCATCTGAATCCACTGGTGACCACTGAACACTCAGTAACCGACCCTGGTGCCCTCGGTAGTTGCAGAGTGGCTCTTCCTTCATAACATCCCATACCTTATAAATAAGAAAGAAATGCGATTACTCAGGAAGTCTCATCTTCCCCTAATACTCTGCGTTTTCTGTTCAGTAATTTGCACTTATACAGATTTCTTTTAGATCACTTGCAAAGGTGTTTCAGACACCAACACACCAACAGAGAAAAGCCAGGGCTTCCTTCGTTTGCATCAATATATTTGAATAACACCTTGATTCTAAAAAACTGAATGGATGATTTGAAATGAAAAGAAATATAGTTTGCAGTGTCTGTGGAACCATACCTGTGCGGTGCCATCATAGCAAGCAGATACCAATCTTCCGTCATGGTGAGGGCTCCAAGAAAGGCTTGTGATTTTAGCTGTGTGCCCAGCCAGGGTTCGAAAAGGCTCTGTTATTGTCAAAGGACTTTCTGAAGTGTTCTCTGAAAGAAAAAAAACCGCAAAGGATCAATTTTGGCCAGAAAGGACACACCAGGAGTAAACCAGAACAAGATGTCAAGACTTGGAATGTAATCTGCAAACTGTTACCTATGACATTCTTCAGGTTATGCACGTAAATAGTAGCGTTGATGGAGCCTGAAGCTATCAAGTAGCTTAGCTCTGGCTGGCTCCCATGTTCATGATGCCAACGAATAGCATTAATCAGTTTATGATGCTGCTGGATAGTGCAGAGCAACTTCAAGTTTGGTGCCTGGAATATTTCAATTGAGCTGGAATGGAAGAACAAGTGTAAGAATTCCACTGCTCACTGAAAATGGCAAGTTGTTTTTTTTCTACATGAACAGAACATGAAAGAGAATCACAGAACATTAGGGATTGCAAGAGAGCTTGAAAGATCACCCAGTCCAATCCCCCTGCCAGAGCAGGATCCCCTAGACCAAGTTGCACAGGAACATATCCAGGTGGGTTTTAAACGTCTCCAGAGAAGGAGACTCCACAACCCCCCTG